>JAKCPI010004271.1:0-108367 GCA_023213315.1 Euborellia annulipes | reverse complement strand
TTGGTTTCTTGGGAAGAATTAAATCTCTATAACGTCTAAAACATGTATTACTTAGCTTGTTGATTAATAAACCAACTTTTGCAGCATCATCCAGACGAGCTCCAGCAATTTCAATCTTGCAAACCATCTGTTTGGTCACTTTCTGGATTAAAATTAAATTCATTTATTCTCACCGCTAGAGAATTTATTAATTTTTCATTATCGTTCGTTTGCGCGTTGTAAACTTGTTGAAGCATTCGCTGAACATCTCATATTTTTTCCATTTTCAGATAATTTAATTAAATTATGTTATAATCGGTGGCCGATATACGCATAAAATAATATAAAAAGAATTAGACGTAATTATATAATATAAGATTGATTTTAATTCTTTAATTAATAACAATACAACAATCGCTAATAATCAACTAATTAATGAATAGGATCGGCCAGCTGGATCCAACAATAAGGATTCTTGGTGACATCGATATGTTATGGAATGTGATCCTATTGGGAGTTTTTAAGAAAAGGTATCATGAGCACCTAATAGACAGAAGTGGACTGGATGGATAGATTAAGCACTACTTTCTTTTTATATATAAAATTTTCTTATTGCAGATCTTCAAGAGGAACGTCGACAGCTTCTAGAATCGGTCGGTCCTGATTTACAAGCAGAATTTGATCACATGGGTTTAGAGGTAATATATATATACTCTTTGACTCCTCGTTAACCAAGTTATAATTTTAACCTTGAACGGGAAAGGGGACAAGCAAAGCAAGCCACAATATAATTGGTCCCATTAAGTGAGTGATGTGCTTGCTATTTGCTTTTGATTCGTTCGCTAATAGATTGTCAATTCAATTAAATTGCTAATAAAGGAAATCGTTTTACAAGCTATCTATCTACTTGATAGGCAATATTAATTTATTTAATAACGAAAATCTAATTATTTTGAGAGAGAGAGGTCTTATTTCCCAATGACGTCACTAAATAATATTATTATTTGTTTTTCGTTTCGGTTACTCATACTGTGACCTTCATCAGGTGATATATGTGTTTTGTTTGTTGCCAGGTACAACTTGTGGATATGCATTATGGATCGAATCCAGATGCGGCACCTGATCCATGGATTAACGAACTTCATTTACAAGAAATTCAAAATTGTTGGACCGTCTCGAGAGGATGCTTTTTTATTGTAAGTACAAAGTGTATTTTATACTAGCCGGCAACGCCCGGCCTTCGGCGGACCCTCGCCTTTTCTTCTTAATTATGAAAAGAAAATTATTATTATTATTCCATTCCAATCCAGTGCCTGCTTGAGGATTTGTTTACATTCATGGAATACACAAATGAAAAGAATACATAAATATTTCTCTATACATTTCCTATGGGAGAAATCGTAACTTGTAAGAATTAATAACTCAAAAAGTTAAAGGAATTTCGGGATGAAAATAAATTCCTGTAATCCCGAGTAGCTCCTCTTTATCCATATGAAATTTCATTTCAAAATTCCAACGGGAAGTTGCTTAAATAAAGCGTGACAGACGGACAGACAGACAGACATACGGACATTAGCGAATTATATATTTTTTTTATTAATGCTTTTGAGGTTTGTATTATTATTATTAATATTTTTTGAGTTTTTAATTATTTATTTAAAATATAAATATTGTAGATAGGTTAGACTTTTGCAGTCGTTTTCAAGTACTATGCAGCCGGAAGCTCAAGCGAACTAACCTCTAAGGGACATATACGTGTAGTTAGCAGCTTTTTAAATATTTATACGAGGGCGGTCCGATAAGTACTTAGCATCACCGCTTGATGGCGCCAGTATCCCAAAAGAGCAATTTTCTATCTTGTAGCTCTTAGACGGCTACTGTCGGACTCGTAGTTTTGTTTAAAAAAGTGCTCTTCCACCATGATAACACACCTCCGCCCTCGCCACGGCTAAATTGCCCCATCCACCGTATTCTCCAGATTTGGCCCCGTGCGACCTTTTTGTTTCCAAACTTGAAAAAGTCACTCGCCGGGCAGAAATTTGAGCCGAATGAGGAGGTCATCGCCGCCACTGAGGCCTACTTTGATGAGAAAACGGGTTAAAGAAGTTGGAGCATCGCTGGTTCAAGTATATCGAACGGATAAATCGCCACAATTTTTGTTTTTCTTTTGTAGGCTAACAAGTTGTAAGTAAATACTTATAGGACCACCCTCGTATAAATAAATAAAAATTATTGAACCAGCTTTGTTTTTCTAGAGGACAAAATATTTCTTTAATGAGATAAAAATGTCACATCTCAAGACTCAAGACGTCAAATTTGGCACTTTAAGATGAAAAAAGCAGTGGATGGATGTCCATTAAGGAATTCCCGTTCACTTTTGCAACCTCCCCCGCTCGTGGGTGGCACCTTCGGTGGCTTAGCTTGGGGACAGCCAGGGGACCGAAAGGGATTTTTATCGTTGTTTTTTTATCCGCTTCGCATTTACACTGTAGCTATTTATGCTACAGTGGCTGAATAAAATTATAAAAATTGTGTAACTCATTAAGTTTGGGAGAGAATCTCGCTTCAAATGCCTGGAGGAGTGATTAAAAATTGAAAGATCATGAGAAAAACTGAGATAGAGGTACATACCAGAGAGCAGACGCCGTACTGGACCAGCTGAAAGAAAGTGATTAGGCATGGACCCAAATAAAATAAAAGAGTTCAATTTGAGAATGAGGAAAATACTTTAATGAGAAAAAATTCGCTTCTTCGTTTATCTCGTAATAATTACTTCTCTTATTCTTTCTCTCTTTCAACATTACAATTAACTATATTAATATTAATATCATTTCTCTATTCAAAATTATTAAATAAAGTTATGAATGTTCGATCGATCTCTTTTTATTATTATTGTTATATATTTTTTTAGTATTTTTAATTAATTAATGGAATGGTCGACCATACCTTATCACTGGGAGTGATCACTGATATGAGGAGGGCGGGGTTTCAGTACAGCCTCCGTGAAGATGACGGTGCGTCGTCTTGAGGCCCGCTTCCCGATGTCGGCCAGAGAGAGACAGAGCCAGCGGAAGTACAATTCGCTGCAGCTCAGGAGTAGAATATATTTAAGGCCAGAAAGCCTGTTCAGCCTCCACACTGGACCAATTGATGAGGCCAGGGACTCGGCTGGATTGAAGATTGCTTGGTGTGGCCGTATAATATCACACAAGGGAGCACTGGGGTGTGGATACCCGAAAGGGTTATACTCGTGATGTGCACGGTCCGAGCACCGAAAGCCAAGTGTCGTAAAAAGAGGGGCGCACTGCCTTAATTAACCCCTACTTAATTACACGGATTATTATTAAATTTTATTTATTTCCGTTTATAAGAAATAATTCAAATTAATAATATTTTCTTTTAACAACAATTTTACATAATTAATTCTTTAAATTTGATCTAATTCATTTTACAAATAATTAGGAAATAATTATTCTATTATTAAAAAAAAGCGAATCTTTTAATTAATATAAAAAATAACATTAATAACGAATTGGGAGGGGAGAAATGCACAATTTCTCTGTACTTTTGCCTCATCTTGTTGATCTACTTATAGACCACATCCATCAGTGCTGAATTTATAACAAAATTCACTCAATAGCATCATTTAAAATGGAATAGATAAGAAGTTGTGAAGGATACTGAAATGTCAAAAGCATAAAAAAAAAAACTTGTTCATTTCATTTCTCTGATAATAAAAAAAGAATATTAAAAAAAAAAAAAAATTTAATATTTATTTTATTATTGAGAGAAAGATTCTTCTCCTCATTAAACAAAGAAAAAAATTGGAATGGAATGTTTAATCATACAAAGTCAAAGTCAACAAAATATAAAAAATAAAAAATAAAAAAATCTAATGAATAATTCAAAAAAAAAAAAAACACATTAAGTTTAAAAATATGGGATAATAATAAAAAAAAAATACTGCTGTGGTCACTATAAAACCTCAAATTAATTTCTGAGAATTCATTAAAATAAATGCGTTAAAATTTATCTACATCCTACCAAGACCCAGATAGCTTGTAATATTGCAGCTATATTGACAATCTTGCACAATATTTCAGCAATATTGCAGCTCAAACATCAATATTGCAGGTTTTTGGAGTTTAGACTTTCAAAGTTGTTATCATTAGTAATAAAATTAGATTTTCGGTTTATTTGTAAAAATTACAACGTTTCGGTCACTCATTCTGTGGCCTTCTTCAGGTCGTAGGCGGATACAGGGGGTAAGGGGTTACCCCCTGTAATACCCCCCCCCCGAGATTTGAAAAAAAATACTTTTTTTTCGCAAAAAAAAATTTATTTTTAATGTAAAATTTTAAAAATTAATACTTAAAAATTTGATTTGTATTTATATTCTGGCAAACAAGTACAGAATGCACCTTTAAATTACCGAAATTAAAAAAAAATAATGTGTTGTGCGACGAGTCACACCAGATTACCACCCCCCTCCCCGAGAAACACCTCTGGATCCGCCCTTGCTTCAGGTACAATTTAGCTAAGATTATAAAGGTTATTACAACTGTGGACCTTTATAATCTTAGCTGAATTCTACCTGAAGATGGCCACAGAATGAGTGACCGAAACGTTGTGATTTTTACAAATAAACCGAAAATCTAATTCTTTTACTAATCAATATTGCAGCCTAAACATCAATATTACAACACAAACAGCAATATTGCCATAATATTTCTTCAAGTTACAAAGAGGCGGACACAGCGGCGTAACTAGCCTTTGAGGGCGGAGGGGGGCGAAGGTCAACTAGGGCGCCGTTTTTCAACTCGTAATATAATTTTAAAGAAATCTATCAATTTCTTGGACAATCTATCGAAAGAATATGATAAAATCACCGTTCCTGGACTATTTCTTAGATGCCCTAGGGCGCCTATGTTGGTATCGAGGGCGCCAAAGGCTTGAAGCGCCTGGGGCGGAGGGGGCGAACGCCCCCCCCCCTTCGCCCCCAACTGGTTACGCTACTGGGCGGACATAGCAATGTAGCTGCAATATTGTCAATATTTTACAAGATTTGCAATATTGCTTCAATATTCAAAGTTTGCCTGGGGAAGGGGACAAGAAAATTTGTTTTTAATGAAAACACAAAGTTACCATCTTCTTCAGGATAAAAAAAACATTGAATTTTTTTAAAGGAAATGATTCATTAATTTACAATTATTAACAGTAAAACAATTTTCATCAAAAAACTGAAAATGCATATTTATTGGACTAGTTGCTAGCATACCTCTGGTCTGTCTTAAAAGTCTTTTTCCGGTATAGCCTTCAAAGACCTTCTTCGAATCGGTTTTTATCTCCTCAATCGTGTCAAAACGGCGTCCCCGCATTGGTCTTTTGAGTTTGCTGAATAGCCAGAAGTGGTATATTGCCAATATTGAAGCAACATTGTTGCAATAATCCTATGTCCTCCTCTTTGTAAGAAAGAGAAAATGCTGTTTTTGCCGCCAGTCACACCAGATTTTTATTTATTATAATTGTGAAAAAAACATCCTTTAAATAACCACCATTTTGCTCTTCGCACGGAGGTATCGAGAAATTTGGTGCGTCCTGCAGTCAAGGACACACCATCGGTGGTGGCTGCAAGATGGTGCTTCTGCCCAAAGCTCGCCCAACAATCGAACTCTTAATACAAATTTTTGGAAGAAGGATAATTTCACAAAATCCTGAAATCAAGTGGCCGACAAGCTCACCTGACTTAACTGCTCCAGACTTCTTTCTATGGAGGTATTTAAAAGAAAGAGTATACTTAGGGATGAAACAATACCACAGAGGTATCGATACATTTACACGATACCGTATCGGTCGCAAAATATCGATACCAACTCGGTATTGATTGAAAAGTATCGATACTTACTCGTATCGGTCAGTACAAAAAATAATCAAAAACAGAAGTAAGGACTGATACTATATTTATTATTAACATTAGTATATAGTAGCAAATCGAATAAAACAAAAAAACAACGACAAAATTAGAGATTACGAGCTTTGCAAATAGTGCTGATCAACTACGTAAAACCAAAAAAGCATTCAAACACTCCAATAATAATATGGTACAAACCATTCCACTTAATTCTTTTGGAAATAAGTACAAAATTACGAAAAAAACAAATGTAACTAACTAATCATCGCTTACGTGTACCGAATATCGATACGAGTATTTTTGACCGATACCAACTTGTATCGAGTCCAAAAGTACTTGGTATCGTTTCATCCCTAAGTATACTACAACAATCCCAGAAATTGAGGGCCAATATTCGTATAGAAATTGAAAACAAACCAAGAAACATTACGACTGGCGATGGTTCAATCCCTAGAGAATGCGCGTCAGAGTGAAGAGCAAAATGGTGGTTATTTAAAGGGTGTTAGAGCCGGCTAAGCTGAGGATTATGGAGTCCGAAGTCTCAACACGGCTCGAGTTCGAATCCAGTTTGCCGCAAATAATTCAAACATCCTGCCGAAGTCAAAAGGGGGATAGCCCCACCGTGGTATCACAAAGAGCCTAATTGGCCTAAGTGTGTTCCCCCAAATTACCTAGTCCAAAAAGAAACAGGTCACCACAGCGTTAAGCCTCTAATTTTAAAAAAAGTTTTAAGATGGTATATAAAACAATATGTCGGAAGAAAGATTGCCGAAAATCATGCTAAATAGTTTGAAAGATCTGGAAAAAAAAGAGTCAAACAAACCAGAATTAAACTGGATCTCCCAAGTAAAAAGACATACTCAACCGCTAGGTATAGAAGAGACCCTGGACAACATAACACCTGCCAGCATCCTCGACATAATAGAAAATAAGATATTCCTGAGAGAGGAGGACACGAAAAAAAACGACAAAATCTACCTACATCTACCCCTTCACGGGTGCGGCCCCTCATCTGGGTCTCAGAGTCCCAAAAGCCAAACAACGCCTCGCAGGCGGGAAGAAGATAACTCTCATTTACAAAGGCCTCAAATGCACTTTAAATCCAGAAGAACGCTGTACCATCTGCAATCTACAGGAAGAGGAAACACTTTCCCACTTCATATTTGATTGCCCCATGCATGAGACCAGCGGAAGAAGACATCTAGAACAACTTCTACAAAACGGAAGAAGAACACTGGAAAGTTTACTGGCCATCTCGGACCTAGAGAAGTTGAACTCCGTGATATACTATACACAAAATATTTTAGAAATGTATTAAGGAAAAAAAACACAAAACAAATACAAAAATGTAATGTAAACTCACTCATATTGTATAGCAAATTGCGAACACAATAAAATATTATTATTATTATTGGCCTAAGTGTGTTCCCCCTCTGGGAACGGCCACTTCAACCTAACCTAAAGGGTGTTATTTTCAAAATTAAATAAAATTTATTTCCAAGAAATATGAGAAGAAATAACAAAAGTTATTACTCTAGTGACTTTTGGGCCACCCTCTAATTACGGCAAACTGGACTTGAACTTTGAATTCCGCCGTCTATAATCATGAATAAAACACCTGTATTTTGTATATAATTTATTCATATACTAACCTCTCTAAGTTCATTTACTTTTCATAAAATTAATTAGATCCTTGTGGTCTTGATACATAGAGAATTAATTGAATATACCAAAGCAAGCTGACTGTTATAATAATAGTCGAAGACAAAAGAGCAAGCAAGCACCTTGTAGGATTTCTGAAAACAATACAAACGTTGCAATAATTAATAAGCTTATATGTGTGGGTATGTATGCAGAGATTAATAACAAAAGGTGTTAAATTCTAACTTGATTCCTCAAAGTGAACAAAGGGAATAAGCTTTTTTTCCAGACCATCAACTTTATTTTCCCCAACCATTTATTGGACCATTTGACTTGATTAAAAAAAAAACAAAATAACCAACTGGTGTGATCAAGTAACTACACCACACCATTTCACCTCAATTCGTAATAAATTGCTCCAAGGTATGAAAATGAGCAGGGGAAAAAAATGGGAAAATATTGATTTTTTAATTCTCCTTTCTTTTTTTCTTATTCACTCACTGATTACATCGAAAGTCAATTATCTTTCATCCAATTTTAGAAATATTGATTTTGAACAATTAAAAAAAAAAAAGAAAGAAATTGAATTCCTAAATAAGGAAACTAATTTGTTATGTAACGAAAAATTTCTTCTACAGTCTTTAAATAAATCAGAAAGTTTCAAAATAAATAATCCACAAACTCTTTGTTCATTGTTAAGTTAGTATTTGGTTCTATAACTTGATATCATTAACTTTCACTTTTCAAAAAAATAAACTTAGAAAAGCTGACTGACACCATTTCCAGAGTAGGATTAGTTTTCTTAGAATAATCCGACTGCATTTAAGTTGGAATGTTTGATTGTTTGTTTGTTGTTCTAGTGTCTACTCGGTGGCGATTATGAATCACAACCTTTACCTTTACGCCTATCAGCATCGTTCATGGACCAGGTGGAGATAAAATTGAAAGAAATCTGTGTAGATGCCACACCATTGACTTGTCTCTATCAGAAGAATTCTGATGAGGATTCATGGGATCTTGTCAAAAAAGAGAAGTGAGTAAATAGCAGCCGCGCTCCCTCATAAACATTCCACAAATACCTCTTTGTCTCATACCAATGAAAGACATTCCAAATATAATCGATTTATGTTCAAAATCAGATATTGTCTTTAGTCTTTATCACTGATTTGAAATTCACAATATATATCAAATGATGACTATAAATTAGGATTACATTAAAGATTAGAGGGGGGAAACTCCACTGGGAGATCTAATAGTTAGAAGATACTTGTTGACGTTACGTTAGAAAGTTTGGAGATTGTAGGTTTTGGGAAAAATAAAGGCAGGAAGCTTTGTTCCGATTGCGAGAGGTCATGGAGACAAAGGAAGCCTGGAATTGACAAGTTCTACTACTAGACGTAAGATTAACTGCATAGGGATATTGGGATGATGGCTCTGTTTCGGGCATGTGCGGGTTGGAATGATTACAGAGCATAATATCTATAGAAGAGTGACAGTGCAGAGACGCTTTTATGTTCTAATGGCTGAAGTGATATAATACTCTTTCAATTACCTTACTCTCCTGGAGGAATATGGCCTTGGATATCTTGGGGGTAGAAGAGAATCTATTCATATTCTCCACCTGTCAAAGCTTGCGCGCGGAACTGTGGATGATCCCAATTCCCTGGCCCTCCTTAACTTTCACACCCCTCTGAGGACTACTCGCGGATGTGACCTTTTTTATCTCCCACATTCAGATAATAATTTTTTTAAAAGATCCCCGTTACTTAGAATGTGTGAACTTTATAATAACAAATATAAACATATAGACCTTTTCTTCAAACCGCCTAAATCAGTGGATCAAATCTCTGCAAATAAGCCCGTCTCATGACCTGGTGCATGTTCTTGTTCTTGTTTGTACAATTGAATGTGTTCACTGTCCTGTAAATGGTTTACAGCTGTAGGACAGTTTTGGTAAATAAATAAATAAATAAACTTTTTAACTTTTTAATAAGAGACTCACTAGTATCCAGAGAAGAGAGAGCGTTCTTTGACACTACTCTCCAGAGGTATAATAAACTCGAGAAGTAACGGTTAGATTTGAAGATAACCCCAATAATTCTAACTTAATTCAGCAAAGAATTAATAATACAACAAAAGCAGTGGAATGTAATGCTCTAAATATCTTGTGCATTTTACAACTCTACCTGGTACTATACAAGGGCCTGGAAGTTCGTATAGCGATTAGAAACTATAGTTTTGTTCCAACGGAATTTGAAGGTCTCTTTCCGATCATTTTCTTAAGAAGAAGGGATCTTGTTCAAATAAAACTGTAAGAAAGAAAGAAGAAACTATTTTCCTGTTACTAAGTTTTTGGAGAACTATTTTGATGTTACAAAATAGATTATATTTAGTAAATGGGTAAATATTAGAAAAAAATAAGTTTCTGTTCAAAAATGGACTCAAACGTTATCGGTGACCAGAAACTCTCCTTATCAGATGAATTGCAAATTAATCCAATTCTGATGGATAAATTAAGGAAAGTTTTCAGGAAAAGGTCATTTGATTGTTTTTTTTTAATATTACAATTAAATTTCTCTCATTATTATGTTTTAATTTATCTCGCGTTTTATATGCAAACAAAAACTAACTGTTAAATTTATGTATGATTGTTTAAAATGAATAACGAGAACAAAGCGAGTGCTGTTGACAGTTGGGATAATGGAAAAAGGAAAAAAAAAAGCAAACAAATACCTCCTACTCTTGTCATTTCCTCCCACTAAAACTTTCTAACTTGTATCAAACTATCCGGTTGCATGTTTTGAGATTTAATTTGTTCCCTCTTCCTCATAATCAATAGAGAATAAATTGAATCTGATCGATCAATCAAATCCTTTAAACAAATAATATTCCTACCAACCTTCTAACGACATTCTTATTGTTAGTAGTACCAATGAATGCTAAAGACAAGGTCACTCGTCCAACTAAGGAACTAATAAACTGTGGCTTTCTAAAAATATTCCCCCCACAGGTAGGAACAAAATTCCAAAAAGAGATAAAAAAAAATTTAATTAAATTCATTTGATAAAATATTTAATTAAATGGAGTTGAAAGTCATTTAGAATTCAGTTCCGTTCTTGATATCTTACAATCTCAAATAAAAAGATTCTTTACGCCAACAAGTGTCTGTCCTATTCTAAAAACTAATGATGATGATAATGGCATGAATAAAAAGCAAATTGTTGATTTACCTTTAGCGTTAATGGAAACGTGAAGGATCCTTGGGAGGAAGCAGCTCCTCGGGCTGCTCGTCTATTGCATAGAGCTACAGCTGATGATCCAGTCTCTAGACCACCATCTGTCGTCGAGATGCAATTCGACAAGGCAGCAGGTCTGTAATAACACAAAACTAAACTAAAATATCAACTTGGCAATAACTTTTTAGACATCGGTTGTTTACTCTTATATTGGTATTAGGTATTTGATATTAGTTTAGCTGATGTTTACTCTATGTCTATTAATTTTGAATATCATTAAATAAATTACCAAGATAAAGTTAAAAACAATTTGTATCATTTATGAAATTGAAATAAATAAATTATGACCTTTGCTGATGCAACAGGTAGCTTATATTATATTCGTTTCCGAATTGTTTTGTTTTGTTTTTTATTAGCTGTGTCACCCGAGAGTAAACATCACATGTTGGCTGTCCTAAGAAATTGGGAGAGAGATCAAGAAGAAGGGTCACTTGAAGAAAACTCTCCACGTGCCAAATTCCGACAGAAAATCATTAACCACATGTCAGAGGAGAATGTCATTCGTCTTACGTGAGTAGAAAAAACGACATGGAGTGAGTGAGAGAAAAGTCTGTTTGTATGTATGTCAGTTGGAGTCAAATTGCTAATACAAAAAAAAAAAAAATCCAATTTTTCATATTTATAGAATTTGACAGCTTCTACGTAGGGAAAATATTAAACAGACGTTTCTGTAGTGTCACTAGAAATGTTCAAAGTTGTTATCAAATTTTAAAATTGATAACCAGTCAGACGAGTTGTTGTTAGTTTTCATTCCGGATATTAGAGAGACTTTATAAAAGTGGAACTTAATAACATATAATAAAAAAAATATTGAGTATTTTACAATTGTAAGGAAATACTCCCTAGACTTAGAAGTTGTGGAAAATCCTAAAAGATAACTCCGCGATCGGGATGGTCTTTTAGTTAATTACCGAAATTTCCGTTAAGTCAATTCGGCTTAGAAGCTGTGGAAAATCCTAAAAGAAACTCCGCGATTGAGATGGTCTTTAGTTAATTACCGAAATTTCCGGTAAATCAATTGGGTTTAGAAGCTGTGGAAAATCCTAAAAGATAACTCCGCGATCGGAATGGTCTTTTAGTTAATTGCCGAAATTTCCGATAAATCAATTGGGTTTAGAAGCTGTGGAAAATCCTAAAAGATAACTCAGCGAACGGGGTGGGGTGGTCTTTTGGTTAATTACCGAAATTTCCGTTAAGTCAATTCGGCTTAGAATCTGTGGAAAATCCTAAAAGAAACTCCGCGATCGGGATGGTCTTTTAGTTAATTACCGAAATTTCCGATAAGTCAATTCGGCTTAGAAACTGTGGAAAATCCTAAAGATAACTCCGCGATCAGGATGGTCTTTTAGTTAATTACCGAAATTTCCGTTAAGTCAATTCGGATGACGAAGTGAAATAAATTGATAGTCTATAACTTAGATAAACTCTCAGAAAACGGCAACGGTAAAAAAATATGGTTTTTATTAACTCCCACACTAGAAAAATTTGTGTTAGAGCTGGTTCTTGAACCCGGATTGTACCATTTGCTTTTGAAGGCGAATATAAGCAATTTAATAAAAGGTCTAAGATCCAAAAAAATGTTTGTATGAGTAAAAGACCCAGGATCGACCCCAAACTGAGCACATTTTTTCAGGTGCATTAATAACTAAGTTTAAGTTTTTTGATTTTATATGGAAACTATTTGTAATAAGAAAGAAATCCCAAAAGATTAGGTTAGATTAAAGTTGCCGTTCTCAGAGAACACACTTAGGCCTTTGAGGGTCTTTGTGATATCTGCTGATGATACCATCTAGGGGTGAAACTATCTCCAGGAGGAGACAATGGCACAGTTTGATAATTTTTGCTGCAAGAGAAGTTGTTTTGCCGCTCTACACTCGTAATTCGCAGCTTATCCCACTAGCCTCCTTTCTTTTTTTTATTAATCATGTTAGCATACTCAGAATCTATGAGGTCAGATTTATTATTTTCAATTGTTTATTTATTATTATTATAAGAGGAAGGGGGGAGAAGTTTGAGCGATGCCATAATATGTAGCCACTATGTAGGCGTGTGACGGTGTCCGTCACAGGGCCGCCTGGCATGGGGAGCCAATCATCGATCCTGATACACACGAAGAATATCTCTCTACGTTCCGTGATAATATGTACAATCGTCTTCATGTGATGATAACCAAAAGTTGTGATGAAGAACCAGAACCTAAAGCAAGAAACAAAACAGTCCAAGAAGTGTATCGGGAATCTCTCACTCATCTCTGGATCCTCGAGAGACTTCTAAGAATTACAATTAAGGTAATATGATACATAATAGCGCATGCAGTGCCGTTGAACTGGTCATTTTCAGTTTTCCTTTCTCTATTTTTCCCTGATTTCATTCGACCTGGCCATTTTAGATCTTAAGCATTAAAAAAAGTCTTTTAATAATAATTGTAGTAATATTTATTACACTCTAGACATTTAATTTAAAAGATGATGAACTATGATGAAGGAATATAGACTATAGTGCTTTATGGCAAAGAAAGTTTCTTTTAATATTCGGGATTAGGTTTATACTACCGGAGAGAGAAGATTGTTTGTAAATATAACATCTTATATCTTGCAGAAGGAAGAAGAACTGCCGATTGATGAGAATATGCCACATTTGGAATCAACTCTACAAAGAATAGGCGAATTAATTAAAGGTCCATGGCAATCAAAATCCCGCCATGGTCCTATTTTAGTCCTGGGTGGACATGGCTCTGGAAAATCACGTCTTTTGGCTAAAATCTATGATATCCTCCCAAAATGGATTGGCGATGAACCGGAATTATATCGGGTAATTCGATTTGCCGGCGCCACACCAAGAAGTGCTTACAATTTGGAAATGCTTCGAGTACTTTGTCAACAATTGATGTTACTTCAAAAGTTAAGTGATGGTGCTTTACCCCAGGATGCATCTTTCGATCCACTTTATATCAGTAATTGGTTCCAGACTCTCGTAAGGCAGGTGGGTGTTAATAAATAAATAATAAATAATCGTGTAAGAACAATGAATATTTTTTACCGTCTAATTAAATGCTTTATTCAATTCAGCTAGAGGGTAGCGAACAAGTAGCTGTAATCCTATTAATTGATGATCTCCATCGTTTAACTCCTCGTGATTCTGATCTCGTCGCTGCTCTCTCTTGGTTACCAACTTGTCTTCCACCGAATGTTCATATCGTGGTTACCACGGCTCTTCCACCTGACGGCCTCAAATTGACTCCCGTACAACGGGATAAATTTCGTCAATCAGACTGTCTTCTGCAACTTCCACAGCCTGTTTTTAGTATGTATAAGAAATATAAAATAAATATTGATCAAATGGTAAGGTAATTTGGTTCATTTCAGCTGGGAGTCAACAGGAGGCGCATGTAGATTCAGCTTTAATGCGTCTTGAATCTCAATTGGGATTATCAGCAATGTGTAGACTTTCAACAATGCTCACTTGTGCCGAATTTGGATTAACTGAGACTGAATTACTGGAACTGCTCATGCCTACAAACAACGCACCCCCGGTCCTTGAACTTAGCAAAGGGCATTTTAACTTTTCGACATTTCATCAAGCCCGAGTTGCTTTAGGTAATTTTACCCTTCAATTTTAAATAGTGTATCAAACTCAAATGATTACATTTTCAGGTCCACTCATTCATGAAAAGCTCATGTCCGGTAAACTGATGTTGGGATGGCGTGGTGAATTAGTTCGAGATGTTGCAAGAAAACGATATCTTCCTGACAACGATGCTCTACGTTCGGCTCACGCTGAGATAGCCAATTTATTCTTTTCTGAATTTGCAGAGACTGATTCTGAACAACCGCCACATCCAGGCAAATGAAATTTTAAAAATTTATATTAAAAAAAAACTTATATTCATTTCTTAGTATTAAAATTTTAGATTCTAATTCACTTGAAAATTCCAACGAAGAACCTACGAAAGATACTCCATTTCATTCACAACTGCCAGTCGTCGATGTTACATATTCATTAAGACATGTAGAGGAAAGTTGGCTGCATTTATTAAAAGGAGGAGATGTAGGAAGATTGAAGCGTCTTACATTTTGTAATTTTGATTTCCTTCTGGCTGCTGTACAAACAATTTCGGTCTCATATCTACGTTGTGTTTTAGAACATGTCCGGTATGTGCTAACATTTTGATATAATAAAATAAAAATCTCATCTTTTTTATTCTAATTTAGATGGTATCTATTGGATCGTGATTTAGAACTCGTTTATTATACAGTACGAAAATCTAGTGATGTACTTACTCGAGATCCCTTTCAACTTGGAGCCCAAGCCGTTTGTTGGCTACGAACTGTTGCTGGTAACAAATGTAGATATTTAAGAGGAAAAGGAAATAGAAATTACAAATTTTTTTATTTTTTCTAGAGGATTCTGGTGATGTCGTTTCACATATGTTAACATCAGCTATGGCATGGTGTGATGGTTTCACTGCACCACTTCTCGTTCCACTTACAGCTTGGTTGACTCCACCACTTCCTTTACAAATTAAGAGTAAGTTGAAAAAAGAGATAAGAGAATTCAATTCTTTTAAATAAAAGATTAAAAATAATTTTGTTTAATAGCTGTTCTAGTGCAAGGAGGCGTAAGACTTATGGCTCCGACGCCTGGTGGACAACATGTAGTAGTTGTTCCTACAAATGGAGATCCTCAATTGTGGCATGTCATGTCCAATTCGCTTACACATACCTTTAAAGGTAATCATAAATAAATAAAATTAAATATTGCAATTTTATTATTATCTTTTATTTTTAGGACATAGTGGTCCAGTTCTTTGTTTGGCCGTCACACGTCAATCACAGTATTTACTCTCCGGTTCTGAAGATTTATCCATTTGCGTTTGGGATCTTACAGCACTTTCATTAAAATTAAAAATTCAGTATGTTTTTTTATTTTTTTCATTTTTTGTCTTTTATTTTAATGCGTTTTTTCTGTTTGTGTTAGGGAACATATAGCGCCAGTATTAGCACTAACAACAGCTGCAAATCATGCATTGGTTGTATCTGGCGGTGAAGATTCAAGTATTATAATATCTAGTCTTGCAACGGGTCAACGTATTACAAAAATTGATCATCATCGTGGACCTGTCACTTGTGTTCGGGTTACAGCAACTGATGATGTTCTCGTAAGCGGTAAATAAAATAAACGAAAACAGTACTGTCACGGGCTCTTATTTTCTCCGTTGATATATTCATAAAGTGCTAATATTTAACCAAGTATTTCGATTTTTAGGTTCTTCTGATCGTACAATATGTCTTTGGTCTCTGGATAATTTCACTTTATTAAACACAATATCCCTTCCCGCGGCTGTTTTTGCACTTGAAGTTTCAAACGACTCCGTATTTTTACTAGCAGCATGTGAAGATAATCAATTATATTTACATTCTTTAGCCACTGGAACCGAAATACATTGTTTAAAGGGTCATAAAGACAAGGTAATTTATTATTAATTTAAATAAACTTTAAAATATTAAAATTTCTTTTATGTTCTCAGGTTCGTTGTATGTGTATTGCCCAAGATTCTTGTAGAGCTGCAGTTGGAACTTGTGATGGCAAAGTGCTTGTTTATGATATGCATAGTGGTCGTCTTGGACGGACTTTTACCAGCCATTCCGCTGAAGTGTGCGGCCTTCAGGTAGTAAATTAGTATCTCGATCACTTTTCCAATAGATTCATATTTAATGGCTTTCTTCATGTCATTAGGCTGCTGAAAAGGATGATTTCCTAATAACAGCTGGAGGCACTCGAATCACATTTTGGAGTTTTCGTAGAGAAACAGAAAGCTCAGCACAAGGTGATATACCATCAAGTGGTGTTGGATGCGGAGGTTTTGGTCCACCGAGTGGAGAGGGTGGTCATCTACAACCTTTAACTTGCGTCGATGTCTCTCGAGATGGCACTTGGGCAGTGACTGGAGGACAAGATTCTCTTGTTAATGTCTGGCAACTTAATACTCATCGATTACACGCCACTATGCAGGGTATATTCATGTATTATCAATACAAATGTTCAATTATATTTAAAAAATGTGTTATTTTTAGGTCATACAGCAGCAGTTACGTGCGTTGCATTTGCTGCAAATGGACTTTTTGCTGTTTCCGGTGGAGAAGACAAAACTGCTCGAGTTTGGGGTCTTACTCTTGGTCTTATTGTTACTGTCTTCCGCGTGAGTTATTAATTTTCTTACGGATTGATTTAAACAAAAAGTTTTATTTTCTTATTTTGATTTGATAGGGTCATCAAACAGCTGTGACTGCTGTGACTCCGATGCTTGATTCACGGCGAGTGGCTTCATTGGATCGTAATGGTGTTCTTGCTGTCTGGTTGGCCGACAATGCAACACTCCTTTATTCTGTTGGAGGACATACAGGGAGTTGGATGTCTGTCACTAATTCAATGAGATATACTATCACTGGCTGCGGTGGAAACAGGTAAACGAGTAATTAGAATGAAATTGGTCTGATCTCTTTCATATTCGTTTTTGTTTTAGTGTTCGAATTTGGGCAGCAAGCCGCGCTGATGAAGAACGTTATTGTGTTTCCCATGCAGAAGAAATTTGTTGTTTTGTAGTAACAGCTGACTCGCAACACGTCATCACTGGTTCTAAAGATACATCTCTTCGAGTATGGCAAACATCTGGTGGAAAACTTGCACAAGTGCTTGTAGGTCATACTGATCATGTGACTTGTGTGGCAACATCAGTGGCTGATAAAACAATGGCTGTTTCTGGATCAAGGGATTCTAATCTAATTGTTTGGGATTTAAACACCGGAGCTGATCTTCATATTTTAAGAGGCCACCTCGGAATGGTGACCTGTCTACGAGTCTCAGGAGATGGTACACTTGCTGTCTCAGGTATAGATTGTTGAGATTTCCTTCCTCTTGTCTGTTTTATTAAAGATATTTGATTCTCCTTTAGGATCTGAGGATAAAAGTTTGATGGCATGGGATATCAAACGTGGTCGAGTACTCAGCTCTCTGCAATTACATCAGCCTGTCTTAGGTGTTGCCATGGCCACCGATGCAGCCAGAATAGCGGTATTATTATTAGAAAATCGTCGATTGCCAATAGTTTGTCTTCATAATACACCAGCAGCAGATGTTAAATTACCAGCATATGTTGCTCCAGCTGAAGGTGAGAGCGTCACACATACAAACGCAGAGTATATTTATTATCCATTTGTTTGTTTGTTTTTTTATATAGAACCTCGTCCAGCAGCAAGCAAACGTCCTCTAAGACGTCTTTTGAAAAAGGAAGTATCGTTAGATACTTATACTTGGCAAAAGAAGTACGGTCACTTGACAGCTGGAGCGGCAACTCTGGCAGCTGTTGATGAAAGACTTAAAAGAAGATTTAGTGTTAGTGCAAGTATGGAGGAAATTAGTAAATTACCGGCATCAAATTCAGCAACTTTAGGATCTCAGGTTTTTTACAAAAAAAAAATAAATTGACTTGCCAATTAAATAAAATTTTGTTTTTATTTTAGACATTAGGACCAGAACAAGCGGCATTGGCACAATCACAACATTTCGATCAATTAGAAGCACTTTGGAATCGTTCACCACCACGGCGTCGATCTCCACCACGAAGAAGACATGGAAAATCACGTGGATTATTACGTCGAGAATCGAGCGAAACCAACGAAGAACTCAGCCCTTGTGATGAGTTGGCTGGTAATTTGAATTAAAATAGCTCTTGATTAATTGATTTTCTAACAATTTTGTTTGTTTGTTTTAGCTCTTCCAGGTGAACGGACATGAAGTCTCTCAGATTGGATGAACAAATGAAAATATGAATCATCGAATGCCTCCCTCCCCCTGTAAATCCCAAATTCCGAAATTCCCTTGGGTAGAGGTAGACGATCTCTCTCTCTCTCTTTCTCTTTCACACACACATAAAAACACTCACTATCTCTTTCTATAGGTGTGCGATAGAAACTTTGATGTCAGTTTAGGCGAGTAGCTGAAAATCTCTTTTTCTTTTGTGATTAGCTCCCCGCCTTAACTTCATATTTGTGTATATGAATGAACGGAACGATGAAAAATAAAGATCATTAAATCCTTGAAACATTCCAAATTCAATATTAATTAATTAAACAATCCCAAGTGGGATTGTTGCAGGATGAACAACCCCAACAGCACAAAATATTGCAGCAATGTTGCAGAAACATTGCGAATCTTGGCAACATTGCAGCGGCAATATTCCAAACTAGCAATATTGCTGTTTGAGCTGCAATATTGCATCAATGTTGCCGCAATATTGTCAACATTGAGCAAGATTGCAATATTCCGTGCTGTGTGGGAACTATGGATATAAACTTTAAGCTGCTATGAGTTCAATTTCCGGAGTCAACCTTTTTTTAACTATTAATACAAGCAAGATCTATTAAATTATTCTTTTGTTTTTATGTGGATCTTGAAATACTGTATGTATGCTTAGATACTTGTCTTGAAATTTTGAGGGGTTGGTCCTCAAATAGGATTCGGAAAGCTGAGGGAATCTTTTACACGACCGAAGCAGGAATGTACTTCTATCAAAAATCTATTTTAAAAGTAAACTTTCAAAATATTCCTTTAAAAGCATTCATCATACGTCTCTTTAGTTTGACAAATTTATAATGCTTGTTTTATACCTACAGTACATACTGGTATATGTATGAATAAACTTTTATAGGTCTTGAAGATGGTTTTAAAGTCGGTGCAAATTTCGTGCGGAGTTGGAGAGTAAAAGTCTCTAACTCCGCACGAAATTTGCAAGTAGTTATTAATCAAACAAAAGTCCTTACTTAATCAATGAGATATTCTCCCTCGTTTTCTATGATCTTTTTCCAAAGTTCTGGCAGCATTCGGTAATAAAATGATGTCTGTTGCGACGCAAAGAACTCCACAGAATTAAAGTTTCTTCCACCCAAATAGGACAAGAACAAGTGATAGACCGAAGGAGCGATATCCGAAGAATACAGTGGGTCTGATAGAACACCCCATTCCAGTCTATTCAGTATCTGGAGCGTCTTTTTTGCAACGTGTGGTCTGGCGTTGACAACTCTCTTGCAATTTGCCCAAAATTGGACGTTTCTCTTTGAATGTTAAACGACTTGTTTTTCACGGTTATTACCTTCCGAAACTCAAAAAACATCACATTCCCTTTCCAATACTCATTCTTGAAGCAGTTTTTGGCATCTGAAGACGTCACCTTTCTAAAGATATATAATATTCAAATAACAGTATAGATGGCAGCACCCAAACAGCAGATTCAAACTCCATCTATTGAAACTCCGTATTGATCTGGAATTTTTATGGCTTGCTATTTTAGGTTCAATATCTCAAAATTTCAAAATAAGTAACCACGGATACATATTTCAAGAATGATAATCAGATCCTGTTTATAATAAAATTAAATACTATAGGAATTTTTATACTCCTATACAGAAGGGGGGAGGGGAGGAGGAAAGGATGGCATAAACGAGACAAGTAATGCCAGATTTTCCAGCACTAATTTCCAGCCACCTCTAAGAAATACTAGATAACCTCTGCTTGTAAGTTAAAAAAAAAAAAAAACAAGTTGGCACCGGGGTTCGAACTCAGCAATTTTGACATGAAAGGCTGCCAAATAGGTTCATATATTCAAGCCAGGGAGTCTATTGAACTAAACAGTTTGAAAATCATAGGACCAAAATGAAATCGATTAATATTATCTTAAATAGATAAATTAAAACTGTATAAAACACAAGGTGATATGTTTTAATATATTATTGATTGATTAAAATCATACTAGTCAAGTGTTAATATTTAATATATTGAAGCATTTCACTTAGTATTTTTTAATTTACCTAATTAAATGATAATATTCCAACTAACGGTTAAATTTAAAGCGATTTTCAACTAATTAACAGGATTTAATGATAAAAATAAATCAAGAAAATGGCGTTTCGATCCTATGAAAACCTCTTCTACATTATTAAAAACTTGTATTCTTTTGTATTGTTTTTTTAATTATAAACAAAAAAAAGTCAATAAAAAAGTTCAATTTTTGTCGACATTGATATTTATAAAATAAGATAAGAGACGAGAAGTGGATAGACACCGAAAGTTTATTATTTTTATTGAAATTTGGATTCTTCTGTGATTCATATGTGAGTTGATAAAAAAAAATTGAAGAATTCGGACGCCATTCACGTCTTTTTACTTTCTCTTAATAAATTCTCCTTATGAAATATATATAGAGAGAAATTATTGCGATCATTTTAAATTTATTTAAACTTTAGCATGTTTTTGCCGATAAGATGGCGTTATGGGCCCTAAAAAGTGAGGGAAAAACATAACTATTACGAAAATTTGCAGAAGAGATGTCAGAATGGTAGCTATATTTAATCTCATGCATTTGTTTGTGATTTTCGTTCATCTTTTAATAATTTTAATTAACATTAATAACTTAATAATACAATTTATATTGATTAATTTTCAAAATATTTATTTTAACCCACGAATATTAATGGTTATTTTTTTTGCCATTTTTAAACATAAAAGATGTATTTTATGCTAACAATCAACTTGTATTTGAACCGTAGAGAGAGAGTGTGAACAATATCAAATTAAAATTGAAAGGAATGCTCTATTTTTAAGGTTAATAAAGAAAACAATAGATAACATTTGATCGGCTGTTCTCTTTCCACCAGTAAAACAGTAAATAAATTTAAACCCAAAATTCTTTATTACGTACCTTTAAATGTTTGTGTTTATTGCTTTCACACCAATGTTCGAATGGGCCTCTTCTCCATCACAAGACCAATCAATATTCTAGTAAAATGTCATTTAAATCGACCATTAAACAAACATAAACATTTTGAAAATTGTAAATAAAATCTCACAGTTCACTCAATTGCTTGTAAAAGATGGGCGCGTTCAGTACATTCACCTCTTATGCAAATTTTTGTTATAAATTAATAATTGTTTTATAAAAAAAAACCAATGTTTATTTATTATGAATAATAATAGAATTTAATAATTAATATTTATTCATTGTTTATATTTATTTTAATTTGTTGCTAATTTAATGACCATTGCCAATTTATGAAATTTATAATTGTTATTAAAATCTTTTTACTCCTACCGTCATATTTTAGAGGAAGGTGAACTGTTAACGCCCATTAAGCGCAAACGAGAGCGATGGCGATTTGGGTGTCCAGGTCCCTTTGACTTGATCGACATGACTCTGGATTGCGCTTTGCTTAAACTTGTAAATAATTGCAAAAATTACATATCCATGGCCTCCTAGATAGACTCGGTGGAAAGAAAGCAGAGGTGCCAACATCCCCTTACGTCTCTTATTATAAATATTTATTATTTTAAATAAATAACCTTTTTTTTTTTTAAAGATAGAAATGAGCAATAAAATTGGAAGGCACAATCAATATATTTTAATAAATGAATATTAAAAAAATAAAATATATATGCGAATGGGACAATCGAAATTTTTTCGTTATATATATATAAGCGGAGATGATTTTAATTAAATATTGTGTCTTCCTAATTTAAAGCTTTTTTACAAATTTTTTTTTTTATTTATTTTTTTTTTTATTCACATATAAACCTTCTCTTCTCAATTGGATGCTCTTTGCATCAGCACTCTATATTTTTCTACATCGAAAAAATAAAATAAAAAAAATAAAAAACGATACCTGTTAAAAAATAGATTAATATCAATGTTGTAATTTTCAATGTTTTCTTTATATAAATATTATATACTGGGATAAATCTTAAAAAAAATAAATAAATAAATAAATACCCGTCTTCGTACCAAAAATAGATTTCTAATTCAACATCTCTTGGCAAATAATTAGATTTAGAAAGAAATATATAATAAAATTCTATCCTAATTTACAAAAAAAAAAAAAAAAAATAGTAGAAAATAAAATAAATAATTTGTTGTCTAGATAAAAGCACAATATTTATGAGATTAAATGTCTTTTGACACAAATAAAATATTAATAATAATAATAATAAAGATGCCAAGATTCGTTGAATTTCTCTCTGAATGAATGCTTGACAAGCTTTTTAGTCAAATATTGTTTTAATAAATTCAAATTTCAAAAAAAAATTAAATAAAAAGATTAAATTTCATTCGTTTATTTATTATTTAAAAAAAAAAATTCTTTAATTTTAATTAAAAAAAAAAAATAATTATTTTTCAAATGTGTTATTTTTTTTTTATTTAGTTTTGAATGGAAATAAATTTGTTTTGTAAATTTGAGTTGTCTTTTTTTTTTAATTGTTGAAAATAAATATAACCAAACAAGTTTAATTTTTTCTCTTTTTTTTTTTTAATAATAATTTCCATCTTTATAATTCGAAAACTTTTAAATTTTATATTAAATCCAAATCAAGGAGAGATGAAACCACCATTGGCGAGGAAATTGTAATGGAGAAAGCTCGGCCATCTTGTTAGTGCAATTTTTTTGACAGATCCAGAATGCTTATCTATATGATACTTTATTTGTACTCGTATAAAAGACAAAAGTATAATTTGATATCTATTTTTACTCTCTCTGGCTGCCTTCGGTTAATAAAGGTCGATTTTGTTTTAGATTAAAAAATGTTCATCAAAAATATTTTAAAGAACTTGAACTGATACCTTGTCCTATAATTAAAAACTACCATAATGATGGTTCTCTTACATTTATAAAAAAAATTGTTCTTTGTTTTTTTTTTTTTTTAATTATCATGAAGTTAGCTCCTTTATCGTTCATTATTTAAAAAAAAATAAAATAAACAATTATCATTAGAATTATTAATCATATTTTCAGCTCTATTTAATTAATTTCTCTAGTTATCTCAATCAGAATAGGTCAGGTGCAAGATTTTTGTCATCTAAATTACAAAGGAGAAAGAAAATACCCCAAAAAAGTAAGTAAAAATACATTTTTTAATGCTTAACGTGGCCTTCGTATTTCTTCAAAATTTTCGTTATTTTGGCATATATCTCGATCAAATTGGATTTCCGCCACCTCTTTTAGGCTAATAAAGGGAAATTACGGAGTATTTTCCCTGAAAAAGTTGTAAAAAGTACTGAACTCGCTAATGCCGTATTATACACTCGCGCCCAATATTGACATTTGTCAACATCTCTAACCTCTCAACCCAGGGGGGTATCGTCATTCGTTTAGAAATAAAGAAAAAAATTTCGTTATCTTTTAAATAATTCAAGGATTTTGGTGAATTTATCATAAAATAAGAAGGAATTCCGCTGGGAGTAAAAATAAAACCACCGACAAAACAAAAACCACAACAAAGACAGGGATAGCATTGAGGAAAGAAAATAAAATCAAAAGAAGATTATTTCGTTTAATCTTTAATAAAAACATCCTTGGAAATTATTTCCTGGGAATATGTTATATGCTTTACTAAAAATAAGGTTTCGCCCGTAAAACTTTTGCGAAAATAAATAACTTTTTTTTCCCCAATAAAGGATCATGGCAAGATAGAGAGCAATTTTTTTTTTTCTTTGCAAATGGCACGTTTGACAGGGCAGATCCGCTTCCTCCTTGACATGTTCCCCTCCTTTCCTTTTTTTCCTCCTCTTCTCTCTATATAAAAAGGAGATACTCTTGAAATTTCCTCTCAATTATTTCTTATAGTTGTGTCTTAGAGCACTGAACAGAAATCAAAATGAATTTCTTCTTCGTCTCTCTCTTTCTATTTTCCTCTGCTTCTTCTTCTTCTCTGGAGCAACTCAAGAAGGTGAGTTCCTTTGCATTTTAATCAAATCCCCAGCCTCTTCAGCCAGTCATCATAATATATTTCTTGTCTTTTCTATTAGGGTCCAAAAAAGAAGGCGATTCGTGTGTCACAACGCATAACGAGGAGGGGACGTGTTTGGATTTAAACTACTGTACTGTGATACTCAACATCGTCAAAAATGAACCGATTTCCTCTGAATTTAGGGAATATCTGGTTGATTCTGCTTGTCACAAGGATGAGGAGAATCACACCATCATATTGTGCTGCCCGAGGGAATTCGCTCCATTTCAGGTAACTCTTATTCGATAGGGTATTTATTCGTCAGTTATATTCGTAGGGATTAACACATAACGCCCCATTACAATGACCTAAAATGGCTAAGATTGAATAAAAGAATGGAGTATCCTATGGGGTGTTATGTTTATGGCCTTTTGAAAAGAGGGGTGGCGGGTTATCTGCGCGAAAGGCTGACCCTGAGGGCTTTTGTGCGTTGCGGGGAAATGAGAGTGACCTGCAGATGCCGCAGCATGGGACGGCGACATCTGGATCGGCGTCTGCGAGGTTATGGAATTCCATACCTTTGTATATCAGAAGGTTTGTGGGGTTTCGGTCGAGATTTCATGCATACTTTTTGGGCGAGCAGAGGCGGTGAGGGGTGGGCGGGATGAATGGTTTTATTATTTAATTATTACCTTGTTGTTTTTCTCTTTTGGATTATCTCGGGAGACGTCACGTGTGTGTTTTGGGGAGAAGTGGATGGGGGTGGAGCATGTGTGCGTAAATTCGTGGAAAAATATGCGATTATAAACCTGTAATTTAATATGATTTGAATGATAATTTGACTCTGTACCAGGAGGCGTACGCCTCAGAGTCAAATATCTATCTATTCAAAAAGACAAAGACATACACACCATGCTTTCATGTTAATTCTAGAAGAACTTCAAATATACAAATAATCAATTCCTTTTTTTCGTTTTTTTTAGGCAACAACAGAAAAACCTCCAACAGGGGAGTTGCTTCAACATCGCAATATTAAACTCCTACCTTTAGAGACGTGTGGGGAGCGTCTCTACACCGTAACGCTTAATAAGGATCCCCAAAAGAGTGTCTATTATTATGAGTACCCTTGGACGGCCGGAATTGCCTTTTATGATACAAGTGAGTAGCCAAGGTTACTGTTCTACATGATCACCTTGACGATTGAGGCTCTAGTCATATCTGTGAACAAGCTTTGCAATTCTCCCTTCAAGAAATGTTACCGTCATGAATAAAAACAATCCCAAAAGTCAGTATGCCTCTTCTTTTGTTTTGAATAGCTCTCCGTAAGCGTCGAAAAGTGTCACAATAATTGTATAATCTCCACAAGCAACACACCTCTTTGATCCCAAAAAAACAGTTTGAATTTTTGGGGTTTGTTTGGTTTCCGTGAACTGAAGAACTGGTTTGGGGGGCAGCGCTTCCAAACTGACCATCAATTCATTGGCGGCAACATTTCATGAAGTGGAAATTGGAAAGCTTGTCCACAGATATAACAAGTGCCTCAATCTTCTTCTATATACATGTATAATTCGCTAATGTCTAACTTTTATCATCTTTTTGATAAAAAGTTGGGGGGGGGGGATACAATTCCAAAAATCAAAGTAACAAAAATAAATTAATTTTTCTTTTTTAGATTCCAAAAAGATCTTTTATTGTGGCGGAGCATTAATTAATCGAAATTACGTATTAGCGCATTCTGGATGTGTAACAGACCCTAAATATCCTTTGTAAGCATCTAATATATTAGTTAAATACTTAATGTGTAACTAATTTCAATTTTTTTTTTAGATTGTATGTTCTATTAGGTGAATATGTCGTGGAAAATGGAATTCCCCAGGATTGTTTGGAAGATGAAAATAGAGAGATGATTTGTGTACCAAAGTGGACGGAATATCATATTGCAAATACCATAAAAGAGAGTGATGGTCAACTTGCCCTGATTAGATTAGAACGTCCTGCTTATGAAGCGACACCTGTGTGTCTCCCAATAACTTCGGAGTTATTGGACAAGGATTATACAGGTGCTACTTTTATAGGTGCTGGTACCAGAAAAATCAGAGGAAAGGTTTATTTCTCTAATGGGCTATATCAAGAACTCCGGTACGATGATGATTGTGTAGAGAAGTTTTTATGTACTACTCAAGTCAACACAACAAGAAGATATAAATATTCTCCTATTCTCTTGTCTTCTGAGCTCTTTAAAGGTAAATGGAAATATTTTCTGGTTGGAATAGTTGAGAGTTATTTCAGAGGACAAAGATCTCATCTAATTTACCAGCCAGTTGTAAGATACAATCAGATTAAATGGATTCTTGACAACTTAAAAGAATAAATTCTCCCTTTAAGGTGTTAATTACCAATGCATTTAACAGCTGATTATGTTGATATTGTATAGGCCTAGTGTTCAGTTGTATTTTATTTATAATATTACAATGACTAATGCAAATCAGTTTAGTAGAAGTAGAATAAAAAGAGAGAGCAGCTAATTAATACCCTCAGTGCTGACGTTTCGGTCAGTAAAATATGATGGTGTGTTTCTCCTAATCCTTTTGACAAGCAGATATTCCCTAAGTTCAGAGGAAATAGGTTCATATTTGACCATGTTGAGGATCACAGCACAGTAGTTCAAGTTCAAACACGCCCCAGAGCATTAGGGTTGTCCCAGAGCTGGGGATTGCCTTAAACAGCTGTTCTCTCTTTTTATTCTCCTTCTAGTACATCAATTAACCAGCTAAATAATCATGCATCCATGCAATGGACGATTTACGAGAAAAAAATATCGTAAATTAAAAAAAAAAAATGCAAGTGACAGCGTGAAACGCGTTGTTACGTTGCCAAACTAGTTTGAGTCCCATGACTTACTTATTTTTAAATATGGCCGATTGTCATTTTCGAGAATTTTTTTGTCTTTCTTGTTGTCCGACGGCAGAAACTTAGATACCGTCCTTTTTTAGGTTTTTTGACCATGTTTTATGGAAGTATGTATATGATGTGTTAATGGCCACATTATCTTTTTTTTCAAATTGTTTTTGTATTATTATTAATTATAAATATTATACAAAAAGTTCCAAGTTCAGTTTAGAATGTAGAATGCTTGATATAATTAAAACCAGCGCTTCTTGTTTCTGATCTCAAAGGAATCCAAATCTCTTTGATAAACAATTTCTTTAATCAATTTGTAAAAGAAATCAATTTTTTGTTTATTTTTTCCTCAACGACTTCCTTGTCATCTTTGAGGTTTTATTTTGTCGGTTGTTTGTGTTCGAAGGAACCACAAATGCCACCCAAAAAGGAAGTCAATTTCATGATAAACTTCCTCCATTGGTTTATCTCTATTTAGAGAACTCTACCTCCATTGACGTAGCCATGAGAGGTTCAAACCCAAGACTAGATATTTAAGCTCTAAACGCACAAAATATCATAAATTAAGTTATTCTCTAAAAACAAAATAATTTTAACTTATAATTTTACATTGTATAAAATAACTTCAACTTTATAAATAAAAATCAAACTATAATTTATTAAAAATATTATTTTTTTTTCTTAATCCTTTTTGTTAGTCCGTCCATTTTCTTTTGCATTATTTTATAATTTGGACAATCCGGCTCGAAGGACCAGAACTTTTTGTGTGTTTGTTTCTGCTAGATGCCGAGGGGAGTGGGACAAAAAACATAGAAAAAAATTAAATAAGTTGTACAATTTAGTATAATAAATAAACCAGTTAATATGAAATAAGAACTTTAATACAGGGTCATCAAAAAAGGTGGACGGGATTTCAAAGAGTAATAAAAACCGTAATACAAATGGTAGAATATTTATTTATACATCAAAAGACACAGAAAATCTTAAATTTTTTTACATTCATATTGGCACTGAGAATGGCTCCGGTATAGAAACATTTGCAATAAATGGGAAATGGGTCTAGTGAGAGAGAAGAGGCTGATTTTATTCTTGTTAGAAATTAAAAATAGTCTGTCTGGGTGTTTTGGAATAGGATGTCGTTCAAGGAACATATATTTATTTAATGATGAAAAATCTGTTGTAATTCTCAACGAACCAACAGATTTTAGAAAAAAAAAAAAAAACCCTCTATTGTGAAATTCGCTCTGGAGATACCGATGAGTATTTAATAAAATTCAGAATTTATCGAATTTGAGGTCTTCAAGTTTTATCTCTTCTAATGGAAACTGGGTCTCAGCCAAAAAACAAATTAAAAAAAAGTCGCGCTGCAAACGGGCTCCATAAAAGTCTGATATGCTCTTTACATTTACCGGTTATTTCGTTTTAAAACAAATTCTAACGTCTGGTAGACACTAAAAATTTCTGTACAATAAAAAAAAGTAGAAAAACTTTTCTCCACTCTTTTTAATCATAGCTAAATATTGTATATGCCTGTTAGAGAGGGTTGGGTGGTGGCATCTCTTGGGGAAAAAGTTTTGCAACTTGGTTTCCCCTTGTTATCAGCTACACAGACCCACAGAGAGATAAATTTATCATGATAATAATACATTCCCACTTATTGATGAGGAAAAATAAAAAATTAAGGGGAAGGAAGGGCGGATCCTTTTCCTCTTTGTCGTCATGTTCCTCTCCTTTGATTTTTTCCTCTCTATATAAAATGAAGATCCTCTTGAATTTTCCTCTCTTTTAGTTCTGACTTATAGCACTGAACAGAAATCAAAATGAATTTCTTCTTCTTCGTCTCTCTCTTTCTATTTTCCTTCTTCTTCTTTGGAGCAACTCAACATGGTGAGTTCCTCTACATCAAATCCTCAGCATCTTCAGCCAATCATCATAATATTTTCTATTAGGGTCCAAAAAAGAAGGCGATTCGTGTGTCACAACGCGTCACGAGGAGGGGACGTGTTTGGATTTAAACTACTGTACTGTGATACTCAACATCGTCAAATATGAACCTATTTCCTCTGAATTTAGGGAATATCTAGTGAATTCCGCTTGCCAAAAAGATGAAGAGAAACACACCATTATGTTGTGCTGCCCGTTGGAATTCACTAGATTTCAGGTAAGTCTTATTCTAAATGCCATGGACGCACCACCATGCATCATGTTAGTTCTAGAAGAATTAAATTCCTTTTTTTCTTGTTGTTACAGGCAACAGCAAAGCCTCTAACAGGAAAGTTGCTTCAACATCGCAATATGAGACTCCTGCCATTAGACACCTGTGGAGAGGCTCTCAAAACAGTGAGGCTAAATAAGGATCCCGAAAAGAATGTCCGATTATTATGAGTATCCTTGGACGGCTCTTATTGCCAGGTTTAAAACACAAAGTGAGTGTCCATCAATGGAAAGTGGGGCGAAAAACGATTTCGTGGAAACTAAAAAAGTACATCAGTAAAATACTCGAGGTTTCACAAAGACAAGATCAAACGTAGTTTACCGGAAATAGTATATATTTAAAATTTGAAAATTCGTTAGAGCCTTTTACGAGAACTGATGTGCTGACAATACTCGTTTAATAGTATAAGAGAGAAAGTTTTGGATTCATGCCAAAAATTCGATGTTGAGATTTTGATAGATTTAGGCCTACACGTTTCACATGAGTCCGAAAAAGGGATTTTTGCAACATGGTCTTTCTGTGAACAAAAAGAACTAGGAGATTGAAATTTTATATTTAAGTTCAGTACTCTTGGCCCATAGATCATAATTCCGGTTATAACTCGAAAATTGAAAAAAAAAATGGCACTTAGATCACCACCATTCTTCCCAACTCCAATTTACTTGGTCTTCAAATATATTATGTCGACACAAAAAATCTTGCGTGACAATCACCAAGAATTTTCATCTATTGAACGTGAGAGAAAGTAGTGCGACCAATCACAGCAGATCTTTTTTTTTTTTGACAAAAATTGCAATATCTTAAATTGGAAGTTGTTATTCTTGTCCCTTAAAATTGAATAAATTCTGGTTCGGGCACAAAGTTCATTCTTCGATACCGTTATTAAATCATTAACTTTAAAGCCCTCTGCACACGGAGCTAGTTTTGTTGATAGATTTGCTATCAGATTTTGATACCTACTAGTGTTCAAGCGCCCTCTGGGGCTGGATTTCCTGATAGATTTTTATAATGTTGGATTCTCATGTCTCTAGCTTCACGCCCCGCCCCCAAGCTGGTTTTTAGGTTGGCAAGTTTGAATCCTGCGCGCCAATAACTCAGATCTATTTATTTCTGACTCAGATGTCAATGAAAATGGCTAACAGAACCACTCTACATATTTTTAATCGAAAACGAACTACAGTATATATTTAATTAAGCTATGAACTCTTTCGGAACAAACATGTATTCCAAACACTTGACACCATACTGCTATCCGATTGGTCCTCATCCAAAACTAGTAGCCGTAACATCACGTGACACCATACTGCTTTCTGATTGGTTCTCACTCAAATCTAGCAAAATCCATCCCCAAAAATAGCCCCTTACTTAATCTGAAATCTATCAAGAGAACAAGCAGTGACGTCATTTTGCATCTCCAAAACTAGCAAGAGAACAAGCAGAGAACCTAGCAAGCAATTTAGCCCGAAAACTAGACTCGTGTGCGGGGATGTTTACTAGCCATGATAACTCGGATAGAAAAATAATGATTTAGTGAACGAGGAGGGGGCCTGAGAATTCAATTAATAATTCCAAAAAAAATAAATAAACTTTTCTTTTTTAGATTCCAGAGAGATCTCAAATTGTGGCGGAGCCTTGATCAACCAAAATTACGTATTAGGGAATCCGTTCTGTGCAACAAATCCCAGATACCCTCTGTAACTATCTGTTGTGGTATTCAAATAGTTCAAGTGTTACTAAATGCAATTCTCGTTCTTTTTTTAGATTATATGTTCAATTAGGCGAATATACCGTTGAAAATGGAATTCCTAAGGATTGTTTGGAAGATGAAAACGGAGAGATGATTTGTGTACCAGAGTGGAGGAAATATCATATTACGAATATCATAAAAGATAATGATGATCGACTTGTCCTGTTGAGATTAGAACGTCCTGCTTATGAAGTAACACCTGTATGTCTCCCAATAACTTCGGAGTTATTGGACAAGGATTATACAGGTGCTACTTTTATAGGTGCTGGAACCAGAAAAATCGAAGGGAAGGTTTATTTCTCTAACGGGCTATATAAAGAACGTTTGTATAACGATGATTGTGTCGAGAAGTATTTATGCATTTCTGAAGTCAACAATGGAGACCAAATATTCTCCTATTCTCTTGTCCTCTGAGCTCTTTAAGGGCAAATGGAAATATTTTCTGATTGGAACACATCAGGGATATATAAATAGAAGATCTCAAAGAGTTTTCCATCCACTTGCAAGATACAATCACGTTAAATGGATTCTGGACAACATTAAAAAATAAAATCATTGAAACAGGACTCTATGACTAAATCTGATATATTCTCTTCCGCTTCAACATTGTTCGTGTGCCGCATATGCCACAGGGTGGTTAAAAAAAAAAACACTTTTTCCAGATTTTGACCTTTTGAACAAATAGAGACAGGGTCTAAGACTGCCAAAAAATTAAATAACAAAAATATATATCCTAAATGAAAAAATCTGGGGTGACAAGCACAGAATACAACTTTCATTTAGCGAATAGTAATAGAAGGTTTAAATAACTTTCAAACTTTTAACTATTGGTCTCGAAATTCCTGTAAAGTATGATATTTATGTTTAGTAATTTTTAAGTTCAGTTTTTTAGATCTTCCATTTCTGTATGTAATTATGTAATTTTCCCGAAATGTAAGCATACTATATGAAATTTGTTTATTTCAATAAAAACCAACTGGTCGAAATCCAGGACGATTAAAACCGGTCTAACCGAACCAGCCTGATATGCCACCCAGAACACCTCTTCATCTACTGCCCGAAATTTAAAAAAAAAAGAACTCTCCATCCTGAAACAATCCATAAAGCCTCACTTCCAAAGTTCAGCAGATTTTCTAGAAATCATCAAGAAGCCAACAGACTCCATAACTGCAGCTCTCTACATCTCTACCAAGAATACTCTGTGACTTATATAATAGGCCATTCTTCATACTAATCTCTATGGAACTCAAATAAAATTTCTCTTGTTAGATAAATAAATTTGTAAAAGAAATCAATTATTTGTTTATTTTGTCCTCAACGACTTCCTTGTCATCTTTGAGGTTTTATTTTGTCGGTTGTTTGTGTTCGAAGGAACCACAAATGCGACCCAAAAAGGAAGTCAATTTCATTATAAACATCCTCCATTGGTTTATCTCTATTTTGAGATCTCAATCTTCATGGGCGTAGCCACGAGGACTTAGAGGCTTGAAACCCTAAACCTCAAGACCAGAGATATTTAATATCTAAGTAAACAAAACTTACTTTCTGTTAGAGTGGTCGGTCTTCTCCGGATATTCCTTAAAAGTAATTTCTTTAGGAAATAAATCTGTTTTATAAATTCATGAAAAAACGTTTATCCGTGGAGCTGCCAGAAGTAAGAATGAGAGAAGATTATTATTTTTATTTTAAATGTATTGATATTTAAGAGTAACTACTACTTACTCACAAGTCGAGGAACATCATTGATTATGATTGACAATGATTTCAAAGTCTGAAGCAGAATATTTCAAACCCATAGGAAGCAAATAATCCAACTGGATTAGGAGAAAGTTGTGCAAGACAGGGTTAAGGGCAAGATGGGGTTTTTGTAATAGCTCACTTAATAGATTTCGCAGCTAAGCGGCAAAACATAGAGCTACTTGCTACTGCTCTCTAAATGTCTGTGTCAGAGATGGCGGCCGGCCATTCCGGGTGAAAATACGTTCTGGACATATGCGGGTTATTTACAGGATATTCTGATACTTAATTAAAAGTAACAACTTAATCATTCAGAAAACATTATTAATCTTGGCCCAATGTTCCTGCGCTGGGGAAGAAGATGAGGATACAGAGGTCCACCATGTATGCGAGTTTTGCAAACAAAAGAATGAAATGAAATAGACATTACTAGCCTCTAAAACGGCAATTTTTAACTTTGCCCATCAACAGTTGGTTGGGCAGGTAAAGATGTGTGTGTGTGTGTCTGCGGTAATTTTTTTCTGTCAACGTACGTCTCAAAAACTATTCAATCAATTGTTTTGAAATGTTGCATACCTAAAACTAGGATTAGAGGTTAGGATTAACTCATGGCGCGTCAAAATATACAACTGTCAAGTTTAAAAGAGGTTATTTCTCCATATTTAAGAAAAAAAATGGCCATATTTGTTTACAATCTGATGAATGTAATCAAATGGGAACATTTTTTAGAAGTGCTGAATACGTACAGTATATGTAATTATTATTTTTCTACGACTTATTAGTTCAGGCCGTACTTTTTATACGAATGAACAGACAGACAGACAGACACCGGAATCTCTGCATAAGCTCTTTCCAGTATAGTGAGAGCTAAAATATAGTATGAAAAGTTGAAAAGCTTTTCCAGGCTAGGTAGTTTCAAGTAGTAACTTGTTAGAGAGGGTATGTAATTGCGATGAGCGAGGGAAAGTTTTACAACTTTGTTTCTTGTTATCAGCTTACAGGGCGGATCCTCTTCCTCCTTGACGTGTTCCCCTCCTTTGCTTTTTTCCTCTTCTTTAAGTATAAAATGGGAGATTCTCTTGAATTTTCCTTTAGTTCTGATTGCACTGCACAGAAATCAAAATGAATTTCTTCTTCGTCTCTTTCTTTCTATTTGCCTTCTTCTTCTTCTTTGGAGCATCTCAAGAAGGTGAGCTCAAGGCTTTTTGGTCTTTATTAAAACCTCAGCCTCTTAAGACATTATAATTAAACCTTCATACCTCGTCTTTTCTATTAGGGTCCAAAAAAGAAGGAGATTCCTGTGTAACTACACGTAACGAGACGGGCACGTGTATGAACTTGGATGGGTGTGCTGTAATCTTCAACATCGTCAAATATGAACCTATTTCTTCTGAATTTAGGGATTATTTGATAAATTCGGCTTGTGAAAAAAACGAGGCGAAACACACCATCATGCTTTGCTGTCCTAGCAAATTCACTACATTTCAGGTAACTCTTATTCTAAAAGTCAAGGACACACACCACCATGCATTCATGTTAATTCTAAATTCCTTTTTTCTTGTTGTTACAGGCAACAACAACAAAGCCTCTAACAGGAGATTTGCTTCAACATCGCAATATAAGACTCCTGCCATTAGACACCTGTGGAGAGGATCTCAAAACAGTGAAGTTTAATAAGGATCCCGAAAAGAATGTCCGATATTATGAGTACCCTTGGACGGCGATTATAGTGAGATATTTTGATGTTCTAAGTAAGTGTCCATCGATAGGCAGATGCTATTAATGAGGAATTTACAATTTCAAAAAACAAATAATTTTTTTTTTAGATCCAGTCAGAAACTATAATTGTGGCGGAGTATTGATTAGTCGAAATTATGTATTAACGACTAAGCTATGTGCATCAAACCCTCTATACCCTCCGTAACTATCTGATGTATTATTTAAATAGTTACTGAATAACTAAAAGCTCGTTTTCTTTTCTTTTTTTTTAGATTACATGTTGTGTTCGGTGAATATATCTTTGAAAATGGAAGTCCTAAGGATTGTATTGTTGACATTAATGGAGAGATGATTTGTGTACCAGAATGGTCAAAATTCCGTATTAGAAATATCATAGGGCAAAATGATATGAATAATGGACTTGCCTTGTTAAGATTACAACGACCTGCTTATGATGTGACGCCCGTGTGTCTCCCAATAACTTCGGAGTTATTGTACAAGGATTATACAGATGCCCCTCTCATAGGTGTTGGATGGAGACAAATTGGTGAAAAAGTTTATTTCTCTAATATGTTTTACGAAAAAAGACGTTATGATGACATTTGTGGGAAGGAGTTTCCGTGTTTTGATGGTGTCCACACCACAAGTGAATATTCCTATGATTCTGGTATTTTGTCTTCTGAACTTTTTAAGGGCAAATGGAGATATTTTCTTGTTGGATTGCCCCGGCCTTTTTCACGTGATCGAGGATTTGTTGCACTTTTCATCCCGGTTGGACATTACGGAAATATTAAATGGATTCTAGACACTATTAGAGAATAAATTATATATGTTGAATATATACCTCCATTTTTGACCTGCACACGATGAAGAGGTAAGTCAGCTGGAAAAGCAAATTACAATTAAAAAACTTTAATTTTTTTAAGTTGTAATTTGCTTTTCCAGCTGGTCTGATGATGCTATAAATAGCGAAATCGACCACCAAGAGAATAAAAAAATATCATTTAAGATAAACATCTGACGTCTAGTTATTTTAAATTTTAATTTTAACTTACCTCTTCAATAAATTCTATCTTTAAATATACGTTATGTAGCTTTTCAAGTAATTTATTGTCTTTATCAATTTTTTTATTTTCAATACGTATTAAGCGATATTATTAATTATTATAGATATTTATCCGAGCATGTGAATAAGTGAGGTTAGCATAAATGTCAATTGTTAATATGATTGATAGTTGGTCAGTTGACCGCAAGGGGCGTTTTGTATGATTTATAATTTCATACATGTCATATAATTTGATTCTAATTTCACTTATAAATATTTCAGCACGGCCTCCTGCGTTGTTTTTTTTTTATCTTTTTATATAAGTGTTTATTAAATTTTTTTTTTTTTTTTTTTTTTTGTATCTGAAGACGACGATTTGGTTGAAAAATTGTATCTTTTATTAATAATAAAAAATAAAGCCCAGTTTACCTCAAATCAAGTATTTTTTTATTAAATAACCTTAAAACAGCTTCTTGTTTCAGATATCAAATAAAATTTCTCCGGAATAAACAAATTTGTAGTCAATTTTCTATTTATTTTTCCCTCAACGACTTCCTTGTCATCTTTGAGGTTTTATTTTGTCGGTTGTTTAGAACCACAACTAAAAAAGGAAGTCAATTTGATGGTAAGCTTTCTTCATTGGTTTATCTCCATTTAGAGAATTATAACTCCATTCGCGTAGACATGAGAGATTCAAACCCAAGACCCCAAGGCTAGATGTTCATCATTCTTTTAAAATATTATATAGATATTTTCTATATATAGGATAAATAATTGAATTAAAAAAAAAAAATGCCGCAACAAGGATCGAACCCGGGACTTCTTCTTTTTGAAACTAAATCTACTCACAAAGGGAGTGCATAACCTTCATAACACCGATTTGAACGAAAAATTTTTTATGTGTATTACTTAAGGTTGTTCGGATAATACCTCGTAAGTCATAATAGAATCTAAATTTTTTTTTAAATAAAATTAAAAATTTGAATGCCAAAATTCCTTATTATAATTTAGTCGTGACCTATCAGAGTTTATAATTGTATTAAGTTAATAATTTAATTACCAAAAATAATAAATGAATGACTTTTGATTCGAGCAGTTTTTCACGTAAAATAGAACTGGCAACATTGCATTCATCAACTATCTATTTTAAATCTTAAACGCCTTAAATTTTATTTTATTTAATATATTACAATGTTTAATGCAAATCAGTTTAAACACAATGGACGATTTGCGAGAAAAAATATCGTAAAATTGAAAAAAAAATGTAACTGACATCGAGAAAAGACAATTATGTTATGCGACGTTGCCAGGCTGGTCTGACTTTCGATGCTTCCTTATTTTTAAATATTGGCGACTGTCATTTTGGAGAATTTTTTGACTTTCTTGTTAAAATATCTTTAAAAGCGGACGGCAGAAACTTTTGATTTTATTTTTAACGTATTCCTCGGAAGAATTAATAAAATGTAAGTTTTTTTGTTTTTGTATCAGATGCAGAAGGTGCCTATATAATTCGATATGTGTGCGTTTCGTCGTTTATCCCCATAGGCTACATGTTAAATTTACAATTTTTTAAAAATTAATTACACGATAACCCTGTGTCAGATCTGCTTCAAAATTTTATTTTAAACGTATGTGATAGTGATTAATAACATATTAAAAAATTAGCTTTTAATATTATAGAGTGCTTTAATGTCCGAACAACCTCAATGAAAAAACAAATTCTGTTAAAGCGAGAGAACGCACTACTCAACTGTTCGTCTACCAGGTAAAAAAAAAATGTTAAAGATTTTGCCAGCATGTCTTAAGCCGTTGTTAACAATAACATTTACAAAAGCCGCGGTGGCTAAATCGGTAGCGTTCATTTTTTGTAAACATGAAATCCCGAATTCGAATCTCATCCTGTGCAACTAATTTTTTTTGTGTAATTAATTTATTTTTTTTTATTTCTAAGAATATTAATAAATAAATAAAAAGTTTTTTTTTAATTATTGGCCTTTAATTTTTTTTTCATGTTGTTACATATATTTAAAGAAAATTCAAATGCTTTCTGTCAAAAATATAATACAGTATAAAGAAATATTTAATATCATAATAGAAATATATTACTATAAATTGAACAGATAAATAAATGTACAATAATATTTAATATTTAATGAATACATAAAAATATAAAAAATTTTTTGAAATTTTCCTTTAACATTTTTTTTTAGACGAACCGTTGAGTAGTGCGTTCTCTCGCTTTAACAGAATTTGTTTTTCATTAAGTACCACACATAAAAAAAATTTTCGTTCAAATCGGTGTTATGAAGGCTATGCACTCTCCTTGTCAGCGGCGTAACAAGCCTTTGAGGGCGGGGGGAGGGGGACAAAGCTCAACTGGGCGCCGTTTTTTTGTTCGAGCTTTTTTTTAAGTAGGTTATACAAATGTCATTTGACTATTTTTTTCTCGTTCAAGCATTTTTTGCGGATTTGTGGTAAAAAATGAATTTATTATGAAATTTCAAAAAAAAAAAAAAAAAAAAACCCGGAGATTCCAGGAAAAAGCCGGAAAGGCTTGATGCGCCTGGGGCGGGGAGGGAGGGGGGGAGCGCCCCCTTCGCCCCCACCTGGATACGCTACTGCCCCCTCCCCTTTTAATCGCCGCAGACGTATTATTTTAGAAATTGGGGGAGGCATCATATGATTAAATCTTTTTAAGGGAGGCGTTGTAACATAAAGTTTGGAAACCACTGATTTAAACCGTACCAAAGTGTCTGAGATGGAATGTCGGGTCCGTTCCTGTATGTGTTCGGCCCAAGGGCGGATCCAGAGGTGTTTTTCGGGGGGGGGGGGGGGTAATCTCAAAAATTTTTCTGCGAAAAAAGATTTTTTTTCGCGGAACCAAAGTTTTCCGGACACAAAAATTTTTGCCGCCCGCGGAACATTCCGTCTTTTTGCGGAACCAAAAATTGTTCCCCGTACGTATAAATATTTTACCTTTTTTTTTAGAGACGGAAAATTTTTGACACACATTTTTCATGTGCCGCCCGCGGTACATTCCCTCTTTCGCGGAACCGAAATTTTTTTCCCGTTCGTAAACAAAATTTTTCCTTCGTGCGTAAAAATTTGATTTGTATTTAATACAAATCGAATTTTTAAAATTTTACATTAAAAATAATTTTTTTTTTTTAAAGTATTTTTTTTTTAAATCTGGGGGGGGGATAATTACCCCCTTTACTCCCCCCTCCCTTGTATCCGCCCCTTGGTTCGGCCTAATTATTTTTTTGAATTCATGGCTTGTAGCGTCATGGCTTTTTACGTCACCTCGTTACAAAGCGACATGCTGATAGAAGAACCAAAAAATTCGTAGTGATATAATAAAAGTTTCACTTTAAAAAAAAAAAATAACATTAATATTAATTGAGTTTGAAACATTATCAGTAATAAATTAATGAATACAAAATTGGTTAAATAGAAAAACAAAAATTAAATTAAAACACTTGGTTATAAGAGTGAATGCCGAGATAGTTCAAGTATTTATACCAATAAACAAATTTAAAAATGTTTTTCTAATTATTTGATTAATTATTTATCAAGCATCAGCTCTAAATTCCATTTTCCGGTTGATTTCTTGTCAAGTTCTTAAATAAATTTCAAAATGTTGATGATTAATTAAAATAAATAGATTATTTAGTTTTGGGCCTGGGTCACAAAATGAAATTATCAATAATACATATAACCTACAAGTCACAAACTGAGATAATAATAGAATAAAACTGACAATTGACAGCCGGCATTGTATTTCAAATATTATCTTCTCTCAGTTTATTAATATAAATGTCACAAAAGAGGACAAAAATTTTAAAATAATAATTTGATAAGAGCAATAAAATTTTAAACCAGCTTTTAGAGGGCTAATAAAGAAATAAAAGCAATAAGATATGATTTCGTAAAAAACAAAACAGCAAACAAACCACCTTCTGTTTTTGTGGAAATATTATTATTTTAATTAAACATGGTCTATTTATTATGAAAGATTTAAGTCCATTTCCTTATTTTGTGTAAATTTTAATAGATTCTTGAACATTCTGAGAATTCCAAAGCGCACAAGATCCCATGACAAGGGCAAAGAGTAAATTTAACAGAGCCGTACGCTGGCGCCATCCTGGCGGTGATTCCGATGAACTTATTAACCTTTATTCTAAATTCTATTTACACGATATATTTTTATAATAAAATGGTCCAGATAAATAATTAATTTTAATTTTACTCACAATTTAATGAGAAGAGATGAAATGAAGGGGTTTGTCTTGATATAAACACAATCACAAACACATACACAATGTTACCACTACACAATCTCAAAAACAACTAATAAAGGAGATGTCGACCAGACTGAAATACCGCTTGTTGAGTGACGTAACAATTTTCTCGGCTTCTGATTGGTCAAAACATTTTTTAACCCGCCAAGGATCAAGGGATCCCGCCAATATTAATTCTTTTTTATTATAATTTAAAATATATAACTATTAAAAAGATAAAAAAAAATTAAATAAATAATTCATTTTTTGATGGAATATAAAAAAAAAAACTTTTTATTTGATATGGCAATTTGAATATACGTATTTCTCTTGACTAAACTTTTGATGACCTGTTTCTAAGCTATCGAGACCGATTCAGAGAATGACGTCATCCATTGTTTCTAAGAATCAAATTTAAAAAAAAATAAATATATTTTTATATTCCACAAATTAAAAAATAATTTTTAGTAGACTATAAGTTGAAAAATCTGGTGTGACTGGTCGCACAGTACACAACTTTCTCTTGCCAAAGGGTAAATGTTCAACTGTGTTTATAGACAAATAGTGGAACAAGTAAAGAAAAGAAAGAAATCAGTATTTTTTATTTTATTTTTAACAGATGGAATTATACACAAATTTGTTCGTTCTAATAAATAAAACAAAAGAAATAAATATTAAGTTATTTATTATAGGTAGTTCGGGGGCAGTCCAAGTAAATTAATTATATTTCAAGAGCAGAGGGGGAGGGGATTAATTCATAGAATTATCCCCCCATCCTATCGTAATTTCAACAATCAGTGCCTGGGGTCGCATCCCGTCCCAAGCGGGAAAGATCTATTTCAAATAAATTGACCACCAATCATTTTTTATGGTCAAAATGGCCTTAGATGCCAAAAAAAAACAATTATAATTATCGAACAATGATATTACATTTACAAACGATATTAGATTTCGGCGGCAGTAAGCACACGGGGATAGTAGCTTAAATAAGTTACTGTCCTTAAAAAAAAAATTATTTTATTTGTATGTAACGAAATTAAAAATAAAATTAATAAAAAAAAAGCAGTTTTTTGGATCAGACAATGGTAGAAATTTTTGACATTTACGGTGGGTTCCAAAAAGAGTTGGCGAGTTATTTACAGTCGATTACATGTTTCTTTACGCGTAAATAACCAACTCTCTAAAAAAAAGTTCAGGTTATAAGCTTATATTTCATATTTTTTGTGTGTTTTAGAGCTTTGACGATGTTGTTTTCTTTTTATTTAGTGAATAATATAATCAAAATGTTAATAAAATAATTAAAAAAATGAAATTCAAAAATTAAATATGGTAACTTAACCTACAACTGTCATTTCATTTGTGAGTACATTTATTAATTTCTTTAATTATTTAATATCAGATAATTAAATAAAGTTTGCTTTAATTTTTTTAGGTTTCTGATAAGGAACTAAACATATGGAAAATTAATTTTAGAGCCCGAAAAGTGGAATCTGACAGGTATTACAAAATCTATTACTATATGAATCCTCAAGATTTAAAAAAAATTCAAAAGAAATATTTGTTTTGCTTTTTATAATATATAAATAAACATGATTAAAAAAAAGAAGAATATTACTATTTTCCTAAAAGAAACATTTTATATGGCTAATAAAGAAAAAAAAAATTTTTGATTAAAACATTTTAAAAGCATCTCATCTTATTTTTGAATATAAAATTATCTAAAGAAAGAAGTATAAAATGTCAAATTAATAAGTATGAATATACTGAATCTTGTTTATATTTGAATTTGATGAATTTTATTTGAGTTTCCTTTCGGGATTCGCGCATGCGCTCCTAGTTATTTACAGCTAGTTACACTTATTTATGCAAATAACTGTTTACAGTTATTTACAAAATTTTTGTAAGTAACTACAAAATCGTGTAAATAACCCAACTCTCCTGGGTCTCTAAATTATAAGCGGTTGTAAATGCTTAAAAATTAATTAATTTAATTCTGATTCCCTTAATTTTCAATATATATTAAGCGATATTAATTATTATAGATATCTGACGAAGAGATAAAGTGAGGTTATAATGTCAATTTTTTTTATGTAGTTGGAAAGTTGAGCGCAAGGGTGGATTGTATTATTTATAATTTCATACATGTCATACAATTCGATCCTAATTTCACTTGAGTATTTTATAAGTAATAACATAACCTCACTTCGTCAAATAAATATCTATAATAATTAATAATACCGATTAATACGTATTAATGAATTAAAGAAATCAGAATTAAATTAAAGCATTTTTTTATATTTAGCTTATGATCATATAAATACTAAATTAATTCAATGCAAAAAATTAAACAACAATGATTAAAGAGATTCTTTATATTTATTTAGCTTAGCACAGGACGATACTATCTCCGTGTAAATCAGACATAAAAGTCCACCGAAAATCTTTACAGTGTCACACCTAGGGGATTAGGGGTTCAATCCTCCTTTCCCTGGAATAAGACTAGATATTTTAGGATATAAAACGAAATATATATAATATATATATAAATTTACAATATAAAATTTTAATCCGGAGGGGCTTTAAGAAACGGTTGAGACGATTTTTTCGGCGTCGTTACTAAAATAAAATGTTTGTCTCAAGCCTTCTCTCTCCTCTTCATTTCAGGAAGGGGAAATTATAGATCCTGAACTATCCCTTCCTCTTTAAGGGGAATCGGGAGCGAAGTGGTTACGCACGTTTTTCCCGCTAAGATGGCGTTGTGTGTCATTAAAAGTATGCCCAAAAAATCAAGTAATTCAAAAATTTGCCAAGAGATGTCAGGATGGTAGCTAATACTATTTAACGCATTTGGTTGATTTTCATTCATCTTTTAACAATAAATACTTTATAAATATTATGTATCTTTTATAAAAGCATAAAAATATATAAATATTGGCTATTAGGTGATCGTCTGTTAGACTAGCCTGCCATCTATTGCAAGAATGTTGAACTAATTTGACAGTTGAATTTTAAATAAATCATCTAAGCTTATTTTAAAAATTTCTTAATTAATATTTGATTAATAATAACAATAAATTCATTTTTAAATTAAAAAAAAATGAAAGATTATTGGGACAGATTGTTTTTTTGTATTTGTTTGATAACAAAAAAATTAATTACGATAATTTTTTAAGTCATTAAAAAAATTCTAACTCGATGTCGCAATAATCTCTTATGAGAATTTATAATTTCATGGTAAGGAATGCGTATTGAAAGAGAAGGCTTGACTGCAGACTTCAAAAAAAACTCCCTTTTAGATTTGCTCCAAACTCTTTCAGACAAGGGTCACCCTTCAATTGTTTTATCGTCATCTTTTCTATTATTAATATATATTTGAGCTTTCTAGGACTAGTGCAAGGGGTACTGAATAGGGTGGTCCACAGTCAGGGATGGGCGTTAATCAGTTACATGTATTTGAAATACAAGATACCAAATACAATATTAATTGGTATCTTGTATCTCGTTACAGCATAGGCAAAGTAATTGCTATCTTGTATTTCGTTACATTTTTTAGTAATTGGTATCTGAAATTCGAGATACCAAATACTTTTTTTTTAATTTGCCGCCGTATAAAAAGTCTTGCAGAGGGAGCTGAAATCTTTTTAATTTATTTAATATTACTGTATGTAATCGTCGTGTGGGTTCTCTGCTATGAATCTTAGTAAAAACCAGTAACGAGAAGTCAATCAATCCGCCAAATTTTCATTCTTCGTTAAAATACTTTTTTGCTTTCTTCTTTCAACCAGCTCTCAACGATTAAATCTTTGTTCTTCTGCCCCAGTTGAAGGATTGTTTTCATTTGCGGGTTTATTCATTCTCCATCAAGGTCCAGATTATCCGACAAAACTTTTGAAAACTTGATTTTTTTGAAACTTTTTCATATTTTTATAAATAAATTTTTTTTTAATATCATGATTAATTTTATTGTTTTCGATTTACCAAAGGTATTTTCCAATCAGCGTTGGGCGAATTGTCTACTTTACTTTGTCTACACAATTGTCTACGCGTAGACAATGTATGTAGACAAATGAACAATATCCATGTAGACAAAGTAGACAATTAAAATTTAAGAATTTGGCGGGACTAACAACACCATAATTTTTTATGTATCGTCATAAATATAATTTTTTGATACTAATATATACGAAATCAATAGGTAAAGAGTGATTTTACAATTTTTCTATTCTCGCTTAAAGTGGAATATCGAATATAGGGAGATATTGGGTGAAAAAGAAACATCTGTCAGCGTTGATAATGGCGGTATTCTTAATTTTAAGTGACTTTTATTTGAATTAGATATTAGAAGCTGTATTATGCAGAGTTTTTTTTTTTGCAAAAAGGACACACTGCAACATATTATTCATTTTGTTTCCCTAATTCAAATTTTAATCAATTAAAATGTCTGTTTATTGGTCTCCCGCGTTTAGACATTTTTATGTATATGAATTTCTAGGCTGTTTCTAGAAATGACAGATCACTGATCTGAGATGAGAACCAATGAAAACAAGCGTTGAGCCATTTGTCTACATTGTCTACGTCTTTGTCTACATTGTCTACTAATAGGGATTTGTCTATGTCATGAAGTAGACAAATCAAAATATGCTTAATTTGCCCAACACTGTTTCCAATATAAGTTTAGCTGCCACTTTCCTAAACTAAATTTATTTAGGGTTCCAGAATTACCCCACCTAAAAGAATTTTAAAATCAAGGAAAAATTTGTTTGTAATTGGTATTTTCAATGTATTTGAAATACGTAATTGGTATTTTGTATCTCGTTACACAAACCCGTGAATAATTGGTATCTTGTATTTCGTTACAAAAATCTGAAGTAATTGGTATTTTGTATCTCGTTACTCAAAATCGAGTAACTTGCCCATCCCTGTCCACAGTATACATATTTTTACAAATGTATTTAAAAAAAAAAAAGCCCCTGGGCCGGCCATAACACATGGTAGAGTGCCAGAGGTCAGGGGTTTGCATCCCGTCTCATTTTATTTTAAATGATTTGGCTACCAATCAATAGCATAAGGTGTCCATCGCAGAGTCAGAAAAATAACAAGAAAAATTTTCTTTTATTTAGATTTTCGCCTTTACTGCTGACGTTTCGGCCCGTGGTCTAGGCCAGTGCTTCCTAAACTTTTTAAAGTCGCCCCCTTGGAACCCAAACCAATATTTTAATTCAGTTTGGTATGCATGCATTTACTAATGTCAGCATTAAAAGTATGAAAAAAAAATAAACACACTTACAGTTCTATTCTCTAAAAACAGACGTTAAAATTTAAAAAAGTAATGTAAGCGTTAAAAAATGCTATTCAAAATCACTTCCTTGCCTCAAAAAACAATTCTGTAAACAAAAACTTTAAAGCCAAAGCGTTAACATTTAGTAAAGAATGTTAAAAATTAATGCCATGTCTAGGGAGTGGCTTTAATATTTTAACGTCGTGTTTAAAATAAACATGAACCTAAAAAGTAAGGTTATGATTTTGATAGTTTTGAAATGAAAGCAACATGTTAACGACGCTTGATTGATTGACAATTGAAATTAAAGCCCGGAAATCATAATTTCTTTAGATTACTTGTTTTTATAACATTGTGAATTTCTTCTCGGGGGGGGGGGATCGCCCCCCTCGCCCCCCCCCCTTTAATCCGCCCCTGCGACGCTGTTAAAACTTTGTTTAAAGGATTTTTAACGCAGATTGTTAATTACTTTTTAATACCCATTTGTTTATTTTAAATTTTAACATCTGTTTTAGAGAATAGACCTGATTATGTTTTGATTAATTAATGCATGTTTCTATGTTATAAGCAGTTGCAAATATATTATAATTTCAACATTTTATAATTATATATTCCAAGTATTTAAACTTATTTAACAATTTGTTATATTTGCGACTCTTTGCGGCCCCCCTGCGGATGAACCATGGCCCCCTAGGGGGCCGCGGACCACGACTTTAAGAAGCCCTGGTCTAGACCGGGTGGCAATAATCAAAATGTGATATTTGTAAAAACAGCGACAACATTCAACATTATTGCCAGCCGGCTCTGAAGATGTCCGAAATGTTAGCCGTGAGGGCGGGAATCTAAATAAACGTCTTGCTATTTTTCCGACTCCATCACCATTAACCCTATAGCCACATCATTCTTCATCAATTAATTTTAAATATAATTGTTATTTCTTTAATATCTTTAAGGGGGTTCAGGAGGTTTTCCCGCTAAGATGGCGTTGTGTGTCATAAAAAGTATGCCCAAATATCAAGTAATTCAAAAATTTGCCAAGAGATGTCAGAATGGTAGCTAATAATATTTAATGGATTTGGTTGATTTTCATTGATCTTTTAGCAATAAATACTTTATAAATGTTATTATATATTATGTATCTTTTATAAAAGCATAAAAATATATAAATATAGGCTAATGCTATATCGGCTGTTAGACTAGCCTGCCATCTATTGCAAGAATGCTGAACTAATTTGACATTTGATTTTTAAATAAATCATCTAAGCTTATTTTAAAAATTTCTTAATTAATATGTGATTAATAATAACAATAAATTCATTTTTAAATTAAAAAAAAATTAAAGATTATTGTGACAGATTGTTTTTTTGTATTTGCTTGATAACAAAAAAATTAATTACGATAATTTTTTAATAAGTCATTAAATAAATTATAGCTCGATGTCCCAATAATCTCTTATGAATTTACTTCATTTAAAAAAAACCGCATTGAAAAATTCCTTATAATAGTCTTGTTTTTTTAAGTACGTTTAGACGTCGCTCCTGAACCCCCTTAACACAGAAAATGAAGACGACCACCCTATTATAAATGCAATATTATTTTCAACTGCCCTGGCCCTACCTATATATACAATTCTCGAGGGTTTTAACTTAAATATTAAGTCAGTTTATATATAAAAAAAAAAAAAATAGTGCATAAAATTACACTACGTTTAAAAAAAAAAAAAAGAAAGTTTTTGTTGAATATTTACACATTTGTAGCAAGAGGTGTCTTTAATGATTTACTTTTCTTTTTAGAGAATGTGACCCACGTGTAGGCTAAACTTCCCGCGACGCTAATATTAATTCCAATAAAATTGGCAACACTGAAGATATAATCGCCGGCAATGACCATGCCCATATAGGTGATGGAGATATTTTTAAGACATCCAATGACGGTAGTCGTGAGCGCTGAATTGTAAAGTGTACAGAGCATAATGGAATAAGTGAGTACAAATCCCATCACACAGCTAAGTCCAAATTCAAATAGAAATAGTGGTTCATCCCAGTGTGGGAAATCAGCTGCTAGACGCCATTCACCGCAAAGACAAGCAACAATCACGCCCGGTGGTAACATCAATAATGAATTATAGAAGAGGACACCGTTATTACCCAATTCGGCTGATTCTAATTTCTGTTTCATTACAACGCCGTTTGTGGCTGTGAATACATCGTTGAGTAATACAAGCATATATCCGTTGAGATTGAATGCCAAATCGTTACTTGCAGCTACTAGAGCGCCAGCTATCATCGTATAGACCGAGAGCTACAATCAAAAAAAAAAAAGGAAAGAAATTATTTCTAAAACTAATAGTGTAATAAATTGAATTTTACAAAAAATAAAATGTGGAACGACCCCGGGTTGCTGCTATTGATTCAATATAATTTAGGGGGATTCAGGAGGTAGATGTTACGCATGTTTTTCCCGATAAGAGGGCGTTATGTGTCTTCAAAAGTAAGCCGAAAAAAACACCTATTATGAAAATTTGCCAAGAGATGTCAGCATGGTAGCTAATAACATTTAATGCATTTGGTTGATTTTTCATTGATCTTTTAAGAATGAATACTTTATAAATGTTATTATATATTATGTATCTTTTATAAAAGCATAAAAATATAGGACCGATATAGGCTAATAGTATATCAGGTGTTAGACTAGCCTGCCATCTTTTGCAAGAGTGCTGAACTATTTGACACATAATTTTTAAATATATCTACTAGGCTTATTTTAAAAATTTCTTAATTAATATGTGATTAATGATAACAAAAAATTCATTTTTAAATTTAAAAAAAAAATTAAGAAATTTTTAAAATAAGCAGATGATTTATTTAAAAATCAAATGTCAAATTACTTCAGCATTCTTGCAATAGATGGCAGGCTAGTCTAACAGCCGATCCACTATTAAATCTAAATCTAAATCTATTAGCCTTAATCTGGCCTATATTTATGTTGTTCAGGATGATAAGGAATAATTTCCAAAGAAGAATGCAGTTAATTTTATTTCATTTAATTTTAATAAAAATTCTTAATCACTTGCTGACGTTTCGGTTCGGGTTTGAACCATCATCGGAGCTACAAACATGGAAAATAATACAAAAGATGTTTTTGTTTTAAAAAATTATTTGAAAAGAAGAATTTATATGGTCTTCGGAGCTACAAACATGGAAAATAATACAAAAGATGTTTTTGTTTTAAAAAATTATTTGAAAAGAAGAATTTATATGGTCTTTTCAAATAATTTTTTAAAACAAAAACATCTTTTGTATTATTTTCCATGTTTGTAGCTCCGATGATGGTTCAAACCCGAACCGAAACGTCAGCAAGTGATTAAGAATTTTTATTAAAATTAAATGAAATAAAATTAACTGCATTCTTCTTTGGAAATTATTCCTTATCATCTTGAACATAATAATACAACTATAACAAATATTCAATTATATTTATGTTTTTATAAAAGATGCATTATAAAAGATGCATAATATATAATAACATTTATAAAATTTATTTTTAAAAGATCAACGAAAAATTAACCAAATACATTAAATTATTAGCTATCATTCTGACATCTCTTGGCAAATTTTCGTAATAGGTGTTTTTTTTTTTTGCTTACTTTTTAAAATACACAACGCCATTCTATCGAGAAAAACAAGCATAACATCTACCTCCTGTACCCCCTTAATAAATAAGAAGCCTCTGTATTTTCTTTAATAAAGACTTATAAAGTAATAATAAAAAAAAAGCAAATACCTGAACAGCGAATCCAGGTCTAACTCCAAGAAGCCAATATTCACCGATCATTGTCATGAGTATAGAGAACCTTCTAAGGACCGTTAGCATTGGCAAGGAGAGTTCTTTGGTGCCGCCCAAGCCAAAAACAACGTTGCCAATATAAATCACAGGGAGAGGCCACACCTGATAACACATATTTAAAATTGATGTTCACGTTTTTATAAATAAATAAAAAATAAATTAAGTATAGAATGTACGCAAACTCTAAGATTAATTTAATTATTAATCAAGGAAGGGTTGCAGGCATTCTCAGGGTCCAAATTGAAATGTCTAAAATTGTATGCATCAACCCTTCCTTTATATAGCTCACCAACCACAACAACAACACACAACGGAATAAATCGAAATTTATTTCAACGTTTCGGACGCCACGAAATTTTTTATAATTTTTAATTGTATTTAAAATCTTAACACTTTAATAAATTGAATGATTTATGGCTGTGTTAATCCAAAGGAACTTAGCAGACAAAATAAAATAAAAAAATCTTTTATTTAATTTTCTATACTATTCGCCGACTTTTCGGTCGCCAATCACGACCTTCATCAGGGCAAATATTGTTAACTATACCCTTCTCTTAGGTATTTTAATGTCTATTGCAATTAGGGTTTGGGAAAAAAAAAACGGAAAATTTTGAAAACCGGTTTTTTTTTTCAACAACTGAATCTATTTTGAACGCACCGCCATTTTTTTTTTTTTTTTTAAACACTCACACTTTTTTCCCTTTAGGAGAAACTCAAAAAATTGTAGGAATTTCGGAACGAGAGTATTTTTCCTGGACACTCCATAACGTCCTCTATAAAAATGTATGTAACCTCTTCATGTTACGAAATATGTTCCAGTTTAACATCTCGTTTTTTTGTAAATAAATAAATAAATAAATAAATAAAACTGCAAAATTTCGTCATTCCCACGGAAAGTTGGTCAAACAGAGCGAGATAGTCGACGGACCGACAGCCCCCCCCCCCCCCCCAACCCCCCCCCCCTTCAACAGACACTCCGCTATTATTATATATAGATTATTTAGGTATAGGAAACAAAAACTATAAATAATTCATAATTTTTTTTTTTTTTAATTTGTTTAAAGTCTTTTTCGGCATCTAAGGCCATTTAGACCCCACAAGGGCGGATCCAGAGGTGTTTCTCGGGGGGTAAACTGGTGTGACTCGTCGCACAGCACACTATTTTTTTTAATTTCGGTAATTTAAAAGCGCATTCTGTACTTGTTTGCCAGAATATAAATACATATCAAATTTTTAAATATTAATTTTAAAAATTTTACATTAAAAATAAATTTTTTTGCGAAAAAAAGGTATTTTTTCGAATCTCGGGGGGGGGGGGGTAATTACCCCCTTTACCCCCCCCCCCTGTATCCGCCCTTGAGACCCCATCAAATGATTGATAGCCAATTCAAATGAAATAAATTTTTCTCGCTTGGGACGGGAAGCGAACCCAAAACCCCAAGCCACTAGAGCTAATGTCTTCTCTCTAAGCCAGGGAACACGGGCTAATTTATAATTTGAATACAATTATTACTGAAGAAAAAAAAAACAGAATTCGGTTTTTCGGGAAAAACTCGGTTTCTCGGTTTTTGAAAATTAGTTAAAAAAACCGGTTTCGGTTTCCACCGGTGTCCAAACCCGTATGCAATTTCTTTTTCATTTGATACGTATAAAAATGATCAATTACTTGCTTACTCAGGGTCTCTCGATGAAGGTCGTGATTGGCGACCGAAACGTCGGCGAATAAAAAATTAAATTAAATATTTTTTTAATTTAATCTCCTGGCTGCTGATCCTGATTTTAATATTTTATTTTTCATATTTCAGAAAGGTTTAAACCAGAATTAGCAAGTTTTATCCCGCGTTTTATACATGGATAAAACTAGGCTGATGTAACAAACTGTAAAAAAAAACCAACTCCTCAATAAAACAGGTTAAAAGAAAAATGAATTTCATTTTTACTTTCTCTTACCTATGTATATATGTAATATATATATAGAGAGAGAAAGTATTGGTTTCATGTCAAAAATTCGATGTCGAGATTTTGATGGATATATACGTTTTGAGGTCCCCTGAATCCAAAAAAAGTGGTTTTCGCGACATGGTCTGTCTGTGTGTGTGTCTGTGTGTGTGTGTGTCTGTGTGTGTGTGTGTGTTCAATTTTAAGCATGAAGGAATTGAGCTACGAGGTTGAAATTTTATATTTAAGTTAAACACCCCCCGGGACCGGAAAAATAAGATTTTAATCAAAATCGGCCAAAGAGTACTAGTACTTTACTGATGTACTTTTTCAGTTTTTTTCGATTTTCTCAAAATTCGCTCTAACGATTTTGATTAAAATTCAAAAATCAATTATTTTTTAGATGCTCTTTCAAATGTATATTCTCGTTTTGCTCTCAAAATTGTTTGAAGCACACTTTACTCTTGTGCTTCATAGAGAAGATAGGAGAAATGGTTGCCATGGTAACAAAATATAAATATTTTCCCATGTTTATAAATTTGACATCTTTAATTCTAATATATTGGCGGAAACTAAATATATGTCGACACAAAAAATCTGGTGTGACAAGCACAGAACACAACTTTCGATTACCGAAGGTAAGAGAAAGTTGTGTGCTGTGCGACAGTCACACCAGATTTTTTTCTTAAGGTTCGCGCATGCGCATCCTAGTTCTTTACATTTTATACAGTTTTATCCGTTAATTTTGTATAAAACTACAAAATCATGTATAAAACTTGGCTTTGACTGTAGTGATTACGATTTTTTTTTACCTTGCGTACAACGGAGGAATCAAATCCAGGAAATGAGACGATCCCTAAACGTTTAGCGACAAATAAGACAAAAACCGTTGTAAACATTTGTCCTAGAGCAAGTACTTGATATGATGGAAATGAATACGATGTGAGTACAGTCTTATTAACAACGGTAATAAGAAATGAGGCGAATCCATAAAAAAGTGCTGTGCCTATTCGTCGCCAGCCATCGCGTGAAGACGACGACGACGACAACGACGACGAGGGCGCCGATGCCGACGAGGAGGTCAGCAGCGGCGCCTTGTCACCGCCCATCGTCAAGATTTTAACCTTCTCTTTAACAACGATCTCTTCCTCTTCCTCTTCTTCTTCTTCTTCTTTTTCTTCTACCTTAGGATTGTTCCCGTTGACGCCGCCCCCACCGCCGCTGCCGCTCTCCTGCGGCCTACAACAAAAACAACATTTGTTATAATGTGAATTTTGGACGCTTTCAGTATAAAGGAGTTGTCAGAAAAATTGTCACATAGGCCTACTAGTGGCGTCCGCAGGATTTTTTGCAGAGGGGGGGCATGTCACTTCCAGATAAGTTAAAAATTTTTTTTTGAAACGTACTTTGATATTCTAATAATGTTATACATCTCTTTAGCATTTAAAGCTTTCTCATCGCGGCAAGGTGGATGTATACCTGAGAAAGGTTTTTTTGTATTTTTTTTTTATTTGTTTTATACATTTTTTGTATTATTTTAATTTTCCAGGTGGGGCAGTGCGGTTGCCCCCCTGCGGACGCCTATGTTGCTGCCTACTAAGTGAAGGCGGGTGGCGCGGCTAGTAGCCTAATATCAAATATATTTGGTTCAATTTCATTCAATTGATAACCAGTGACGTCACATTCCTCAAAAAAATATGATATATTATTATGAGGATTAGGGGTGTTCGATTATGGGAAAAAAATAATCGAATTTATCCATTACGAAAAATATATCGAATTTTTTGGCGCCCCGAAAATTTGAGGGAATTTTCCGTCCCGCAGGGAATTGTTTTTTTTTTTTTTTTGGGTGCCGTGAAAATCATTTGACCTTTTTTTTTAATGTACAGTGAGGGTCAATATTAAGTCCCACCCATGCCTTTACTTGTGATTATTTCATTGTTTTTATAAAAGAAAATTAAAATCTTTATTGGAAATTTTCTAGGTTTGAACTTATGAAAGTTTCCATATAATTTTTTTGTTTTTTTTTTTAAACAATGAAATAATCACAAATAACATGGGTGGAACTTAATATTGTCCCTCACTGTACGAGTCTCGTCCGAACGCATTTTTCCCAAAAAATAATCGATTATTATTTTTTTTTTACATGATCAAATGGCTTAAATAAAATCATCGGACTGCCTGGGATCCGAACCCCGGACCCTTGGTATACAAGGTGGGCGCGCTACCAACTACGCCAAGCCCGGGGGCATTTATTTTGTTGTCCTTTCGAAATCGCACTGATCCTAATCTTCATTATCATGAATAATATGAAAAAACTCCTATGAAGCAAAGTGTTAGATACATAAATCATTTTTGCAAAATGAAAATTCTGCATTGAAATATTGTAAAAATAATTTTAAGCTTTTACATTAAATATAAATTTTTTTAGGACATGTTTCATAAAAAAATACTTTGAAACAATATTCAATGCTTAACTTAATTTTGAATTTTTTTTGGCGCTTGACACACTAATGCGTAACAGCGTCCATATAATTAAATATTTATTAATTCGCGGCTTACATACGCGATGCATATATATCTTAAATATTCTATATGTAATTTCTTATTTATAAAATATCTTTATCGTAATTGTTATTCGAAAATTTTCTATCCAATGGATAAAATTCATTTTCAGGAATTTTTTGAAACTTCCCATTTGGGGATTTTGTTTTTATTTAACGTGGCGTCAAACTAAAAAATAAATAAGCTTAGATTTTTTTTCAATAAAATTTAAAAAAAAAGACACAAATTTGTTCATTATCACTATTTACTCAGGATAATAAATTACAATAATATATTATTCCATTAAGATAGAAAACAGGTATCAATTTAAGTTTAATGGAAAAAAATCACTAGGATAGGGGCAATAGATTAAAAAAAAATTTATGAATGGTTTTTCTTTTAAATTTTACTAGCCGCGCCAACCGCTTTCGGCGGGCATTAAATTCGGGTGGTGGGATTGCAGAAGACAGTCAAAGAAGAAATAAAATAAACAGGAGAGCCAAAAAAATAAAAAGCCTTTTTTCACAATCTAATGAGACGTTTCGGGTTAATTTTATTGACCCTTCTTCAGTCTTTCCTACATAAAAAATACATATGATTAACAAATTAGTTGGAAAATTTTGATAAGACAAGAAATTTACAAAATTGATTATAGCTGTGAAGATTTAATCAGGAAGACGAAGGAAGGAACTTTGCATAAATAAAAAAAAAATCTTTTATTTAATTTTTATTTGCCGACGTTTCGGTCGTTTATCACGACCTTCATCAGACCATTATTTGCCCTGATGAAGGTCGTGATAGACGACCGAAACGTCGGCAAATAAAAGCTCCTGGCTGCAAAGTTCCTTCGGCTTCCTGTTTATAAAATTGTTATTGATTTGGCCGTATGGGTAATACATGTATATATCAATAAAATTAACACGAAACGTTTCATTAGATTGTGAAGTCTTTTTTTTGGCTACACATGCTCTTTCTCCTGTTTATAGGAAAAAAAAGTCACATACTTCATTGAAGAAATAATATTCATTTAGAGCAGTTGCAGCTAGTTTTATTAGGCATTTCAAGCCGACGTTTCGGTTAGATATACTTAAGCCCTTAGGATGGTCGTATGATAACAAAACTCCTCAAACGGTGCAATTAAGTCTTCAGTTCTGAGGATGGTCGTATATCTTACCGAAACGTCGGCTTGAGGTGCCTAATAAAACTAGCTGCACTTTCATCCCTTACTACAAGATCTACTCAGCTAACACTAATAAAATTATTTTTTTTTAATTTACTTTTCGGGTAGTTAATCACACCATTCTTCAGGATGGATAACTTATCAAATTTCTATATATAATAATTACGGAGTGTCCGTCTGTCTGTCTGTCACGCTCTGTTTGACCAACTTCCCGTTGGAATTTTGAAATGAAATTTTGCAGCCTTATAGAGGACGTTATGGAGAGTTCAGGAAAAATACTCGGGTCCCGAAATTCCTATAACTTTTTGAGTTATTAATTCCTAAAGTTACGATTTCTCCCATAGGGAAATGTATAGAGAAATAATTAAGTATTCTTTTCAGTTGTGTATTCTTTGAATGTAAACAAATCCTCAAGCAGGCACTGGATTGGAATGATAATTTTCTTTTCATAATTAAGAAAAGGCGTCTGTCAAGCCCACAGTTTGAAGATTTAATCGCGCTCTACAACTACATAACAGCATCAAATATCATCATCTAATACCAGCAAAAAGAAAATATCCCCAATTTCAATAGAACTCAGTTTGCTAATATATTATTGTTAGGATGTAATTTCTGATCTTTTTGTTTTAGATAAGTTTTTTTTTTATCCAAATGTTCTTACTTAATATTCATGTTTTTTTTATATACTCTTTTTTTTATATGAACGTTTTCTTTTACATGTATCTATTTTTGTATTTATGTTTTGTTATGTGCAATTTTTGATTATGTATTCTATATGACATGTATTGTAATGGTGCCGATGGCCAAGGGCTAAAGGCCGGAACAATAAAAAAAGAAAAAGGCAAGGGTCCGCCGCAGGTGGACCCGAGCCAGCTGGTGGCAGGTCCAGGGGGCTTCGCCCCTGGCTCCCCCCGGAAGCGGGCGGCGTGGCTAGTTATAATAATAAATATTTAAGATATATTAAATATTTTAATCAAAATCGTTGGAGCGAATTTTGAGAAAATTTAAAAAAAAAAAACTGAAAAAGTGCATCAGTAAAGTACTAATACTCTTTGGTCGATTTTGTTCTAAAGCTTCGTTTCACGTCCCATGGAGGTGTCTAACTTAAATATAAAATTTCAACCTCCTAGCTCCTTCCGTTCTTGAGATATTTTGTTCACAGACTCACACACAGACAGACCATGTCGCGAAAACCACTTTCTTAGTTTCAGGGGATCTCTAAACGTGTATATCCATCAAAATCTCGACATTGAATTTTTGACATGATCGCATTACTTTCTCTCCCTATATATTAACATATAAAGAGGTAAGAGAAAGTAAAATAAAAATAAGAGCACAAACGGTTGAATCGGGAAGTCAAGCAGAGTTGAGAAAAAATCAATTTAAATTAAGCAGAAGATAGATGGATGTCTTGCAAAAAGAAAATAGAAAAAAATAAAAATAAATACTCATTGGAAATTTGCTGATAGCCCATATTCATTCAGTTCACAATCAAATAAATACTAAAGCGTGGCATCGCCGCCACGAAGACACTCTCTATGTGAGTGTGACTCATGGTAATGACTGACTGGCGGGCGGTTAGATTGGTTTGCCCGAGGGAAGGTCTCTTCTTCTTCTCCCGAACATCAAGACCTTGAGGGTCGTCGTCATCTACAACATGACATAATTTGCCTTCTTCTTCTTCTTTCACTTTTACGGCAACCACGGTCAAGGTCATTGCGTTCGAAGGCCGCTTTATGTTTATATAGAATTTAAAATAATTTCTCGGGAGGGTGTGGAGACTAAAGTGTTTGTTGAAATAAATGAAGCAAAAGGTGCGAGCGAATTCCTGTTAGTTATTGACAACAATAGCCACAAAGTATTTTTGTATGCTAATTATGAAGAAGAAATTGTCTACAAAAATCTGGTGAGACCGGTGCAGAACACACAACCTTTCTCTTACCCTACGGTAAGTCTGTGCTTGTCACACCAGATTTTTTTGTGTCGAAATATATCTAGTTTCCACCGATATGCATGTATTAGAATTCAAAATGTAAAATTTATAAACATGGGAGAATATTTATATTTTGGGGGACCTTAAAATGTGTATATCTCTATATATAATTCGCTAATGTCCGTCTGTCTGTCTGTCACGCTCTATTTAGGCAACTTCCCGTTGGAATTTTGAAATGAAATTTTATATGCATAAAGAGGACCTTCTCGAGATTACAGGAAAATTATTTTCATCCCGAAATTTCTATAACTTTTTGAGTTATTCATTTTTAAAGTTACGATTTCTCCCATAGGAAATGTATAGAGAAAAATTTATGTATTCTTTTCATTTGTGTATTCCATGAAGGTAAACAAATCTTCAAGCAGGCACTGAATTGGAATGGAATAATAATAATTTTCTTTTCGCCCTCGGGGTTTGGTGTAGAGGTTAGCGTGCTAACCTCGTATACGAAAAGTCGCGGGTTCGGACTCCAGGCAGTCCGATGATTCTTATTTGGATACCAAATGGCTTAAATAAGAATGCCTGGACCCCAGTAAACACAATATTAATAATAACGGTTATCATAAAAAGTCTTATAGGGCCTAAGTTGCCGAAAAGACTGTGTCTATGTGTGTGAATATGAGCGTGAATGGAATAAAAATTTGTTCTTTTCATAATGAAGAAGAAAAGGCGAGGGGCGAAGCCGAAGGCGGGCGACGCGGCTAGTCTATCAAATCTGGCCATCGAATTTTTGACATGAATCCAATACTTTATCTCTATATTAACATATATAGAGGTAAGAGAAAGTAAAATGTAAGAAGATAGGGATAAAATTTCAATTTTTTTTTTTTAAATTAAATTCAGAAATAGAAAAAATGAGGCACACGCTGGAATCGAACCCACGGTCTTTCATGGTTGTATTTGTACAACCCACCCGTAATCCACGACGATTTTCAATGTAATACGAATATATTTAATTTAATGTGATGTTTCTCTACTACGTGATGCAAATAACAATAATAACAATGCGGCTGGCCACCAGGGTGCTACTGCTACATAATTAATTGCTAACTATCCGCGCAACACACTTGCGGTGTGCCCTCACCTAATATCCCTTTTATAAAAATAATTTGCAGAATACAGATTGTATACAAATAAACAAAAATAGATTTTTTTTTTAAAGGATAAAGTTTTTATTTTGGTCTCTGAACTGTACGCGTAGTGGTAGAGTACTCGCCTCGCCTTTCAAACAACAATTCAATTCAATACAATTGTTACAGATGCCGAAAAACGCACTTGTTATTAAATATGCTTTGTCACTACTTCAACGTGACGCCATGCAAAGGAAACAATTGCAGATAAATGAAGCTTGAAGCCGAACAAGAAAGACATTAATTATATTGCTAATAAAACAAATGTGGCTTTTAAACTACCGTTGGAAATTAAATTTATTTTATGCAGGAAGAAAATCAATTCATGGGTGGTCTAACTTTGGCAGCCACTGTACACATGGGTGGTCCAAAAAAAAAAAAATACAGCTTTATAGGTCTCTCCATAAGGTGTGAATTTTTTTTTTGAATCTCTTGTACAAAAACCAAATTGTTTTTATTTTTTGTTTTCAAGTATAACACAGTCTCTTTTTTTTAAATAATTAAACCTATATTTCCGTCCAAGCTAACTTAAATAATATAAACAAATTTAATTATTTTTTTATACATCAAATAATCAAAATATTAAAACAACTTCATAATTGTTCTTAACAATTATTAATTATTAGATAATAATGATTGAATAATTAATTGTTAAATATTTATTAAAATAAAAATGATACAACAATGAAAATAAAGTTTTTATTTATTACGACCTTTCAAGGCAACAGCCAAAAATACACAAGAAAAAGGCATCCAAATGTAGAATGCTTGATGACTTTGCAGACCAACCAATTAATAAATTGGACACAGAGACACCAGAGAAAAAATTCAACCATTTATAAATTTTCTTATCGTTGTCAACAAGCAACACTCAACATGCGGATGGCAGGCCTAGATGAAGAAGCCTGTTGAACGAGCTCCGGAATTCAAAAGAATTTATTTTTCTGTTAGCCCCAACAGCTAAAAGACTTTTCAATTAAATTTAAAAAAAATTAATTTATTTTCATTGTTGCGCTTTTAATAAAATATTTATTTAATAATTAATCATTATTATTTGATAATTGTTTTAATATTTTGTTTATTTAATGTTGAATAATAATTCTTTTTGTTTTTGTAAGAGATTAGATCACGGGAATGAGTTCCAATGAAATATCTGAAATAAAACTTGAATTAATCTTGAGGCAAGTTTGGTTTTTTCTTTGATTTTTTCCTAAAATGAGATCAAATTTGCTTCATTTTGGGAAAAACGAGATGTTATTTTGCTAACTCCGATGCCTCACCCTCTTTTTTATCTACGTCCCTGTCAGTTTTAGTTAAATACAGTAGCTTAGATAAGAGCAGTTCGCTCGCTACTTACTGTCCATGTACATTTCATTAGTTTGATTAAGAGTCAATATATTAAAGGAGATTAGAATTCCAAAAAAATCAATGAAATATAGTTTTTTTTTTAAATGCAATTTCCTGGCTATTTCACTAATTAAATATGTTAAATTTAGAATTTTATCATAATTTTACGACTAGAAATCGCACCGGAAATTTTGCCTTCTTGGTTGCATGTGCAAACTGGTTATATTCCTATGACAATGTAATACAAATATAGGGTAATAATGCAAAAAGATGCAGGCATGCAATTACATTTATCTTATTTCCTGGACTAAATGTTGTTTTTGAATGTCAGCTTGCATTTTAACTTAAATTTAATATTCAATAACCCACCAGAAAGAGCATTTATCGTTGTAAAAAATAAATTTGATCAAACAGTTAACCGGCGAAGAAGAACGTCAAGTGAATTGCATACGAATTGCCAAATCAATTAATAACCTAACCTAACCTACCTTAACTTCAGTTGTCATTTTTGTTTTGGATTATTTCGAATATTTTTATAACTAACAAATAAGAAAAATAATAATAATAAAGAAAATTAATTAAAAAAATGAAAATAAAGCATAAAACTTAATTAACTTTGTTATTGTTGATATTATTTTAATTTAATCGAAATGTATGAGATTGAGAGAAAATGGCGACAAAAGGTGGTCATCTACTCAAACTTTGGCGCTGAGATCGCCCTGCATTATTCATACCAGCTATTCGATTGGGTCAATTTTTGCAGCAAAATCTACATTCTCTGACCTGGCTCAAGTTTCAAACGAATAGAATACAAGTTATGCTAGCAAACGAACAGAATACAGGGAAAAATGTGTAAATTATACTGCAATGGCAAGCGAAACGTACAGACCTACTGTATATACAGTACAGAATTCAAATATAGCGTATTGTGCAGGAAATATAACAAAATTAAAAACAACTGGATCAATTTCACTTTTGAAGGGCATTTTCAAGTTGAAAATGATAAAAAGGACCATCAGAAGGTTACCCATAAATGAATTATAAATTTTATGTTTTGTTCCAATTCAAAAAAGATAAATATTTGTTTTGAGATCTTGCAGAAGGTCTTAAATGATTTGGATATATGATAAGCAATGATGTAGGCGGACTGGTTAATATAATACTAGCTCTCTCTCTCGCTACTTGCGAATTCCTTTATCCGGGAGAGATAACAAGGCCCTAAGACACTTCCTTTGATATGAAAATGTGCCATCAACTTCGGTCTGAAGGAACGAGCAATGGATGTGTTTTAGAGGAAACATTCCCATGTCTTTGACTTTATCTACACAACAAACTTTAATTTCCTTTAACTCTTATCAAAATCAATCAAGTCGTGTGTCCCGTATTTAAAAAATCTGGCGTGACTGGCCAACTAAAAGTAGACCTATATCGTTACTATCTTTCGATATTTTGCAGGACTCGTTTTTTTAGTCTTAAAACGTGTATTTCCATGAAAAGATTTTTGAAATGAATGCAAATCTTTCTCTTTATATATTGTATTTATTAACAGATATAAGTAGAGAAATTAAAAATTCATCAATAAATACGCTTTTGACAATTGAAAAATAACAAACACAATAGTATTCTGTATGTGAGAGTATCGTAAAACAGACACTGCATTTGTGTATTGTTATTGTTTTCAACTGTTATTAAATTAAATTATCAATATTGTTCTAAACAATTAATAAATTATCAATAATGATTAAATAATTAAATTATTAAAAAAAAAGCCACAAAAATGAAAATATAAAGAAAAATTTTTAAATTTATTTAATTATATAATTAAATTTCAACCGTTTTATTTTCATTCTTGTGACTTTCTTAATTTAATAATTAATTATTTGATAATTTAATAACAGTTATAATGAAATAATATATTTTTTTTTTTTTGAGAGATTTAATTAATTATTTTGTTTGAGCCGTATAAAAAAACAAATTCTAATCAAAGATGTTTTTCTTTTGTAGATTAAATTTATTTCAAGGTAATTATAGGTTAATATTGAAATAAGAGATTTTTGGTGGTGTACGCCTCGATAAAAATCAATTTTTATTTATTTCTTGATATCAGGTAAAGTGTGAATTATTTATACATATATAGATTTAACATGATTTGGTCAGACGTTCGCTCGATGTAAATGTATCTGAATTTTAAACCTGAAGAAGGCCAGATCACAATTAAGAATTTTTATTTAATAAGTTTTAACTGTAAACTTAGCCCTCGGGCCTTGGTACAGTGGTTAGCGTGCTGACCGTCTGTAACAAGGGACACGGGTTCGCATCTCATCTCATTATTTCAATTTAATTGGCTAGAGACGGGGTCTAAATGGACTCCTTTGCAGAAAAAACCTTAAATAAAAATTAAACAGTTTTTTAGTGTAGACCAGTAAATAATTAATTTTAAGATCAATACCCTGGTCAATTTAATGTGTTTGTTTGTATATATTCCTAATTGTTCCTATTTTTGGCAGATTAAATGCATATGAGTATAGTTCGCTGATAAATACTAAACGTATATTCATGCTTCTCTATGTCACACAGCAAAATCAGTAATCTCTCTGATAGTGGAGTTTCCCCTGTTAAATTGGTCAGGTAATTCCCCGGACCTTAATCCCATTGATAAGACCTGGGAGCTGGTAAACGGCAAATTAAATCACTAACCGGGAGAAAAATATTTTGTTATCACAGCGAAAAATTAAAAGATCATGTAATTAAATGCATCTTAAGTATGCGAGCAGTGGGAAGCTTATCGGATAAGCTGGGGATTAGTATTTCGAGGTAAAATTGTACTCGGTTCGAACTCGACTTGCCTCAAAAATTCAGCCAAAGTCGGGCGTCTCTACTGGGGCAATGGGAATAAAATCCCCTCCAGTTCCAGGCATACACCATTCCTAGATTGATCCTCTCCAGGGAGAGTGATACGGGGACCACAATAGATCTATAAGGTCGCAGTGCAGAGAAGCCCCAGAACTTCAAATCAATCAATCAATCCGAGTTGTGATCAAAGACAAAGAAAAGCTTATAGATTTATATTACGAATAAACACTTTAAAAACTAAATTTAATTCATTTTTTCCTTATATTTAATATGATCAGGGATTGTATAAATACGTATTAAATAATAATATAAACATATTACCTTAAACTTTTTTTTCCAAAAAATAAAACGAAAACTTTACTAGAAGAATACTCTATGATCTTACTGTAAATATTTTGACACATTAAAATGATTCAGATAGATAACGACAATGTTTATTTTATTATAAAATTTAACAATAATGAAAGTTAATTCCCGGGAAATAAAAAAAGTATTATTTAATATTCTTTGAATGGTTTCAAGTTGGCGGTGATAAGCCATGATGTTGATGTGATACAGCCATAACAAAATTATATATATAAGATTTATTTAAATAAATAGCGACGGGGTCTGAATGGCCATAGATGTCGAAAAGACCTTAAATAAAAAAACAAAGATTTATAGAGTAATAGAATTACGGTATTTTATCGCCAATTTGAAACCAGTCACTGAATACTAAATAATTTTTTATTTGTTTTTATTGTTGAAAACTTTTATAATAAAATAAACATTATCGCCCTCGGCTGTGAGTTGTATTATATATCTCATAATATTTATCGCTACAGATAAATGTTAGAAAGCTTGCATTTTAAAGACTTTTCTTATTTTTATTTAAGAAAAAATAAAAATAGTCTAAAAAATCACTGTTGGTATAAATTGATAAAAATTCATTTATCTCGTGAATAAAAATTTAATCAGTCTATTATTTATCGAAGAAATGTCATTGAAAATTAAAAATATAGTAAAATATTAAAATACGTAATATGCCGGTATTACGCAATTAATTATGAATATAATTAGAGGTTATGTTTATATTTGCCGTCAAGAAAGGTTTTATTGTCTTTTTATTAATTATTAAAAACAATTGTTAGATTTCCCTTTCATTGTTTTTATTCTATTTAAATGTCATTGATTGTAACATCAAAATAAACAAGAGAAAAATTGTGAGTTAAAGATCAATAAACAAGTAAAAAAAAGTGAATGCTCACCGAAGCCGCTGAACAAATACTATTAAGTAATTCCCTCCTCTTTAAGTTGAATTAAACCATTGAAATGTCATCATTAAAGTGAAGGTTACATCCTCTTTTGATAAATATACACTTTAATTGAAAGTTCGGCATGTTTTGACTTTATCACTTGAAGTTAGTTACAAAAGCGACAACTATTGCCAACTTATGATCTATATAATAACTAAAGGAATAAATATAATTAACAAAAAAAATCGATAAATTGTGGTTTGTTTATTATTAAATATAACGTTTCGGTCAATATACTATGGCCTTTTTCACAAAAATTTAGATATTTATATCTAAATTGAAATTAGAAACAAGACAAAATCTAGCGGTAAATTTAAATTTGAATTTAATAATTTTGTTTTTAATAGTATAAATTATTTAAAGTTTCGAGAGGTAAATTAATAAATGATATATAAATTTATCTCTCTACAACAATTGAAATATTTTCAACAATTAATTTTCAACTTGAATAATTTAATTTAATAAATTTGATGCATTTTTACTTTCTCTTACCTATATTAATATAAGGAGAGGAATTCATGTCAAAAATTCCCTGCCGAGATTTTGATGGAAATACACGTTTTGAGATCTCCTGATTTCAAAAAAAGTGAGTAAGACAAATTATTCTGTCTATCTCAAGAACGAAATGAGCTAGGAGGTTGAAATTTTATATTTAAGTTTTGTACCCTCCTGGAGCGTGAAAATAAGATTTTAAACAAAATCAGCCAAAGAGTACTAGTACTTTACTGATGTACTTTTTCTAGTTTTTTCGGATTTTCTCAAAATTCGCTCGAACAAATTTGATTAAAATTCATAAATCAATTATTTTTTAGATGCTCTTTAAAATATATATTCTCATTTTGCCCTTAAAATTGATTGAAGCACACTTTACTCTTGTACTTCATAGGAGAAAGTAGGAGACTAATATTATTGTAGGGTTATAAATTTGACATCTAAAATTTTTATGTATATTGGGAAAATAAAAAATCTGGCGTGCAAGCACAGAACACAACTTTCATTTACGGAAGATTGTGTGTTGTGCGACCAATCACACCAATGGTGGAAGGGGTAAGTACCGTATATAATAATTGGAAGAATCTCTCAATTTAAACGAATCTTTCTTTTTATCAGTTTAAATAATCACTTGTTGAAAGAATTGATATGGGAATTATAATTACTTGGAGGTAGTCGATGTGATTGCATGACGAGAGAGAGAGAGAGAGGAAGAGTAGCTACTCCTGGTGTCTTTGGTGCGTCACAGTCTCGTCTGCCGGGTTGCAGGCAGCAGGCGGCGGCGTCCGGCGTCGCCGCACTCTGACGTCACCGTTCTCTCGCAGCTTAACCCTACTAGCCAACAATAAGTATTTGTTGACGAAGATACAAATATTATTAAGAGAAAATATTTTTATTTTTTATGTGAGTGAAATTAGAGAGTGAACGAGGCTCTCAAAGAACAGCTATTACCCAATTCAGAAACTAGTTATTCTAGGCGGCAAGAGATGGCGTTAGTTCTGCCCATTGGGAAACAAGTATTTTAGTCCATTTCATTTTAAAGGTTCCAGCTAATTAATTAAAGGCAAAAAATTAAATATTCTTTAACACAATCTATGTATATATATATAATTCACTAATGTCTGTCTGTCTGTCCGTCACGGTCTATTTAGGCAACTTCCCGTTGGAATTTTGAAATTAAATTTTATATGCTTAAAGAGGATCTTCTCGGGATTACAGAAAAAATTTTTTCATCCCGAAATTCCTATAAGTTTTTGAGTTATTAATTCCTAAAGTTACGATTTCTCCCATAGGAATTGTATTGAGAAATATTTATGTATTCATTGCATTTGTGTATTCTATGAATGTAAATAAATCCTCAAGCAGACACTGGATTGGAATATAGTATGGAGAATTTTTGCGGGGATTAGAGGTTGGCGCAGGTGGTAAAACACCGGGGTTTCAAAAGAGAGATCCAGGTTCAGGTCTATAAAGGGCAAATTTTTTTGCCTCAGGCTTAGTGTAGTTGGTAGCGTGTCTACCTCCTACATCAAACCTCGCGGTTCGGACCCCAGGCAGTCAGATGATTTTATTTATCCATTTGGATACCAGATGGCTTCAATAAGAATGCCTGGACCCCCAATATGTATGTATATTAATCAGTAACGTTTATCGTCAAAGTCTTAAATGGCCTAAGTTGACGAAAAGACTGTGTGAATGTGAGTGGGAATGAGAAAAAAAGTGTTAGTGTCTAAAAAAAAAAAATTCATAATTAAGAAAAGGCAAGGGTCCGCCTCAGGAGAGGGGGGGGGGAACAAGTCCCCCGGCTAGGCGTGAAGCCCGCAGAAGACTAGTGATTACTAATTTAATTACACTACTCGGTAAGAAAAAAGCCCCGAGATGATTAGAGTAACTTTGGAATTTTTTAAGCTCTATTTTGGCATCTGAAGCCCGTCCCTATGAAAAAATTTTCATCGCTTGAAACGGGGCGGGAACTGAACACTTGGCACAAGAGGTGAATCTTCTACCACTGCGCTACGGCCTTTCAATTTGAATCTATGGCTTTTGACGTTGATAGGGAGGCTTAACAATCTTAATAATAGGCTATTATAAAATTTATCTAAAAAAAAAAAAAAAAAAAAAAAAAAAAAAAAGTGTAATCGATACTCTCTAAAAACGAAAAAACTACTAATTCATAGTGAATAGTCACTTTTTTAAGATGTGCAAAGTAGACCACCCGTAAATAGTGGATATCCACTTTTTCAATTAGTAAAAATTATTAATATGAAAAATTCGCTAATTGAAAAAAGTGAATGTTTAAAAAAATAATGACCAAAAAAAAAAGAAACGTTTAAGATATATGAAATAAGGTGCGATGACATCGAGACCTAACTTGTGTTTACTGACTCGAGTTCTGGCCAAACCCAAACTTGACTTACTCTTAGTTCTCTGTTATTTGGTATATAAGTATGTCGCTGGTGTTAACAATGTTTTTTACTTGAATGTTACTATATTCCTTCCCAGCAATTTATTTCTAAATAAACTTAATAAAACTAATTATCCTTATATCAAGAAATATATTTACTAAATTTTAAGTAAAAATATTTCTTAATTGACTATTTAAAAAATAATATTTTATTAATTTAAAAAAAATTTGGAATCTATTTGTTTTGGCTTGACATATATTTCCTGTAATTTTTAACAAACAATACAAGTTATCTCAATATTATTATTTATTTGTATTATTATTACTTAAATAAAGCCTTATATTGCCAAAAATGTCTTTATTAAGGAACCGATCAAACAGCTGGTCGGCCATGTTGGCTTCTCAGACAGCGGGAATTGAATGAACTACATACTTTTTGAATTAGTAAAAAATAACTAATCTAAAAGTAACCAATAAATTTACTAAATATATTAGTAGATTCTACTCAAAATGACTAAATTTGATGTAATTTTCTTACCTACTATTTGAATAAGTAAAAATTCTACTAATTCGTTTTAAGAGAGTACCGTCAATAAAATGGATGTATGTGTAAATATAAAATATAAGGGGCCATTGCTCCTCCGTCTAGATGCAAAGTCCGCCCAAGGATTGTCACCGCAGGCGGACGGCGCAGCTAGTATTGTAGTTAGATGGATTTAATGTATTGTAGGCCACACTAAATTGGGCCCTTTGTGCCTGTGGGGGGTGAGATCTTTTCCCACTTTCCTACCCTATAGATAAATTCCCATCAAATGGATGTTGTGTTGGGTTATTTGGGTTGCCTACCCCTTATTCAGGCAACGCAATACAACCAACTTGTCCTGCCATTTATCATCCATCTCACCTATCAAGGTTACGCCTACCACGTGGTGTTTGAACATTTCCCCAGCCACTCTGATCGCTTTTTTTTTTTTCCTTATTCAAAATATCTTTAAATCTTTAAATGGTTTGCTCACCTAGATCTCTTTTTTTTTTTACGTCCACTTGTATATTTGCTTTGATAAAACGATAACAGGTCGATTGATAAGTGATGACAAATTACGTCAGCCAATTTGGAGAGCGAGAGGGGGGAGGGGAGGGGAGGAGTGGGGGGGGATTCTCTCTCTGACTAACAAATACATAAGTCATGAGTTGTCCGAAAGAATTAGTATAGTTCCAACAGATTTGGTTGTAGACGCGACCAACGGAGCGCACCTTTTGCTTTCTTGTCTACAGGTCAGTGTGAGTCAACACAACCCCAAACTAATCCATATTTGTTTATATAATTAATTATATTAAGTAACATAGTCGTCGAAAATTCCCTGGCCGAAAAAAAAATCCATACAGTATATAATTCACTAATGTCCGTCTGTCTGTCTGTCACGCTCTATTTGACCAACTTTTCGTAATTTTATATGCTTAAAGAGGACCGTCTAGGGTTAACAGGAAAATTATTTTCGTCCCGAAATTTCTATAACTTTTTGAGTTATTAATTCCTAAAGTTAGTATTTCTCCTATAGGAAATGTACACTGTAAAAAAAATTTTAATTTTAGTGTGTTTTGGAATACTAAATTTACAAATTTCCCTTGTAAATGATATCTACTATGCATTTACCTACTAAATTTATAAATGTTTACAACAAAAAAAGAACATTGTGTGGTTTTATGAATCTACGATGCAAGTGAAACTTTTGTTAGGATCGTAGCAGTGGCGTAACCAGGGGGGGGGGCGAGGGGGGCTCGAGCCCCCCCCGCCCCAGGCGCATCGAGCCTTTGGCGCCCCCCGAAACCGGCATAGGCGCCCTACGGCCTCTAAGATATAGCCCAGCGTATGTGATTTTATCATATTCTTTTCATCGATTGTCTTAAAAAATTGATTGTTTTCTTTTAAAATTATATTACAACTTGAATTCTACTATTTTAAATGAATTTAATTCCAAAAATAATAAATAAAGTATATAGAGGCTTTATAATTAAAATTTTTTTTATTTTGCAATATATAAGCCTTAATTTGATGTTTTATGGCTGTAGAGATTTACTCAGGATTCGTATAAGCCTTAATATTTAATTTTTTGGAATTCAAAATTTTTTTAAGCATGAAGGAATTGAGCTATGAGACTGAAATGTTATATTTAAGTTAAACACCCCCCGGGACCGTGAAAATAAGCTTTTAATCAAAATCGGCCAAAAAGTACTAGTATTTTACTGATGTAGTTTTTCAGTTTTTTTCGATTTTCTCAAAATGAAAGGGCTTTTACCATTCTTCAGGCCCGCCCGAGCCCGCCCGGAATTTTTTCAAATCCGCCCATTCCCGTCCGAGATTTAGTGAATGAATGAACGAATGTCTAGCAATTTTTAAATAAAATTTCATTTGCATGCCCGTCGAAATAAAATACTCAATTTTAAAAAGTTTTTATTCTTTGATATTTTTCCGAAAACTGAATAGTTTTTGAAATAATCACAGAAGAAAACGACATTTTTCGTAAAAGCAAAGAAAAATCAAAACAAAATCATACAGGGGTCATTAAAAAACATGTAAATATAAACAAATTCGCTGAGGAAATTACAGGATGCAAGAAATTTGCCCGCCGAAGGCGGGCAATTGCTCGCCGAAGGCGAGCAAGGGGTCCAGGGGCGGAGCCCCCTGGAAAATCGGCGCCCTAGTTGAGCTTCGCCCCCCCCCCGCCCTCAAAGGCTGGTTACGCCGCTGGATCGTAGGCGTTTAACTGAAAATTTTCAGAAAATTATTCCATAAAGGGTATTAAAATCGCGTTTTTAATCTTAATTTAATAATTGGATAATGGGAAATCAATTGGCGTATGTTAAAAACTGAGAACAATATTTATTTAGTATTTGAATCATTTTAAATTATTTTAAAAATTATATTTTATCAATTTAAAAATTGAAAAATTAAATCTCACAATTATTTTTTTATAATTCGTCATATATAGATCTATTAAATTTCAACTTTCCTATTTTTGTCGTAATGGCTTGTGACGTCATAACTTGTAGCGTCACGGCTTGTAACGCGACATGCTGATAGAGAAACGAAAAAATTTGTGTCGATCAAAATAAAGTTTCACTTTAAAAAAACATTTTAAAATTACAATTTTCTTCGAAAAATAGAGTATGTATTGTAATTGTACAAACATTGTATAGTATTTTTTCTCGAAAGCAGTTTAGGAATTCTAAAATTACCACACATTTACACTCTAATTTTAAAATATCATTCTAAAATTAACAATACATTTTCATTCTAATTTTCAAACGACTTTCGAAAATTACAATACATTTGTAAATGGTTTTTGCAAAGATTTACTAAATTTAGTATGTTTTTGTGTAGGAAATTTGCTTCCTAAACAATTGTAAAATTACAAAATATTTTTTACAGTGTACAGTGAACGCCACAATTAAGTCCCCACTTGATAGCTTTAGCCTGAAGTATATAGTGTAAAGTGAAATAATTTTAACGACCGAAAAGGTAAAATCTGGTACAGATGATTTTATTAAACCTTTTAAAATTTAAAATAATTTCACCATTTACCATATTCCATACCATACACTGTAAATAAAAAATTTGTAATTTTACAATTGTTTAGGAAGCAAATTTCCTACACAAAAACATACTAAATTTAGTATATCTTTGCAAAAACCATTTACAAATGTATTGTAATTTTCGAAAGTCGTTTGAAAATTAGAGTGTAAATGTGTGGTAATTTTAGAATTCCTAAACTGCTTTCGAGAAAAAATACAATTTTTAACGAAAAATACTATACAATGTTTGTAAAATTACAATACATACTCTATTTTTCGAAGAAAATTGTAATTTTAAAATGTTTTTTTTTTTTTTGTTGTAAACATTTATAAATTTAGTAGATAAATGCATAGTAGATATCATTTACAAGGGAAATTTGTAAATTTAGTATTTCAAAACACACTAAAATTAAGATTTTTTTTTTACAGTGTACACTTAAGGCTAAAGCTATCAATTGGGGACTTAATTGTGACGCTCACTGTACAACAAGGTGAGAGAGTCCACGGCTAGTAAATAGACAGAAATTTGTTCAGGTAAAACGTCCCCAAACTTGTCCTCTCCCCTTCTTTTAAAATTTTAAAACAGTAACACACAATCGAATTGAGTTTTTTCCCAACTTATCCTCTTAGCTATTCATAACAACTTAACATTTGCGTTTGAGGAAAAACACAAATATCGTATTTAAGAACGATTTATTTAAAAAAAAAGACAATTGAGAGTTTGTAACGAACGCAAATAGATTTCTTGGCCTTAGAGTTGAGAGAATCCATAAATAAACACAAAAAAACCAATCACATTTTGATAGAAAAAAAAAAAAAATTACAATTCAAATGATCTCATAAAAGAGACTTCATCATAATGTTGTTTCTTATTAGACAAAATTGTATCCAGTGGCGGATCTAGCGGTGTTTCTCGGGGGTAATCTGGTGTGACTCGTTGCACAGCACACAATTTTTTCTTAATTTCGGTAATTTAAAGGCGCTTACTTGTTTGCCGGAATATAAATACAAATCAAATTTTTAAATATTAATTTTTAAAATTTTACATTAAAAATACATTTTTTTTTTTTTAAATCTCAGGGGGTAATTACCCCCTTTACCCCCCCCCCCCCCTTGTATCCGCCCTTGGTTTGGATCAACATTCACACAACAATTAAGCTTTGCAAAAATATTGATCTTTCTTAGAGTTAGGTCATCATTGTATTGAGAGAAATCAAATTTGACTTTTCGCTTTCTCTTACCTCTATATATATATATATAGCTATAGAGAGAAAGTATTGGATTCATGTCAAAAATTCAATGTCGAGATTTTGACGGATATACACGTTTTGAGGTCCAAAAAAAGTGGATCCCACAAAATGGTTAGTCTCTGTGTGTGTGTGTGTGTGTGTCACTCTGTATTACTGTGTGTATTCAATTTTAAGCATGAAGGAATTGAGTTAAGAGGTTGAAATTTTACATTTAACTTAGGCACCCTCCTGAGACGTGGAAATTAGCTTTTAAACAAAATCGGCCAAAATATTCTAGACCTTTACTCATGAAGTTTTTTTCGATTTTCTCAAAATTCGCTCCAAGGATTTTGAATAAAATTCAAAAATCAATTATTATTTTTAGATGCTCTTTCAAAATGTATATTCTCATTTTGCTCTGGAAATTGTTTAAAGTACACTTTACTGATGTCCTATTTCAAATTCATTTTCCGGCTCTTCTTTCCATAGAGCCAATGTTAAATCCCCATATGGGGAATCGCATGTTAATTTCGTTTCTGTAGAGAGACAAAAAGCCAAGGATGTTTATTTCTATTTTATTTAACAAAAACATAAAATATATAAATACAAAAACAAACGATATCCAAAACAAACAAGAACCATCACACAACACATCTTCTCTTCTCCTAATATTGGAATCTCTTCACCGGTACCACTTCTCTTCCGTACCAGTGACGTAGCGAGCTTAACCCGCGCCCAGGGCACAATACCTTTTTAGCGCCCCCCCCCCATTTGAAAACCATATAATATTATATGTAAAATATACAAAAATTTTATATTACACTGGCGCTAAATTTAAAATATATTTTCCAGAAATTAATTTTAATAAAAATAAAAATTATCCAGCAATTTTTTTGTTTTGCGGACCATTTGGCGTCCCTTTCTGAGTAGCGCCCGGGGCATGATGGCCCCCCTTGCTACGCCACTGTTCCGTACCGAGTTATATAATTAGAATTTCTTTGAGACTCTCTTCCATCATCCATTTCATTTCTCGTTGGGGTGTTTCCTTCTCTTTCCTTTCTCAAAACGTCTTCACCTTCATTCTCATCTCTCTCACTTTCATCTTCGACATATAAATCAGTAGAATCTGTAGAATTTTCTCGAACGGAATTTTAAAAAAATCTATTTCTTCTTATTTTTTTTTATCATTTGTTTCGATTAAATATGATCGAGGTTCAGGCCCTCTTTCAATCACCATTCCATACCTTCTAAGATCCAATTTGTAGCGTTCTAGATGCTGGAACTGTTGATGGAACAGAATCCCCTTCTTGAGAGTCAGTCATTATAAGCACAAAAAATAATATTTTTTACTAAATATTAAGAACTTCTGACACCATGTAGAGAGACGAAAAGCCAAGGATGTTTATTTCTAATTTATTTAACAATATAATAAAAAAAAACTTTTTAAAAAAAATGCTTTTATTTAAATTGAACTAAAAAGAGATAAATAATTTAATTGTTCTTGTTGAAATTGTTGAATATTAGATAGCTTAAGGAATTGTATATACTTAAAGCCTCGGAATCACTTCAAAGCGCCCCACGCTTTTATTTTAAGTAATAAATATTCAACAATTTCAACAAGAACAATTAAATTATTTATCTCTTTTTAGTTCAATTTAAATAAAAGCATTTTTTTTAAAAAGTTTTTTTTTATTATATTTTTATTTTAAACTTTTTAGTCTTTTTTATTATAGAGTATTAAAAAAGAAAAGGCAGGATGCGTGAAATAAAGTACCACATTAGTTTGGTCTATTTTGGTGAAACCCAACTCACTATTTGCGTCATCAAAAATGACTCTTAAGTATTAAATTTCACACCCCTAGCCCATCGGGAAGTCTTTTGAAATTAGATAAATACGCGTGAGGGTTCAAATAAAGTACCACATTAGTTTGGTCAATTTTGGTAAAACCCAACTCACAATTTGCGTCATCAAAAATGACCCTTAAATATCAAATTTCACACCTCTAGCTCATCGGGAAGTGTCCCAAACAAAGACTCAAAGTTGGTGACCTTGAAAGAGTAAGTTAAATAAAAGCATTTAAAAACATAAAATAAAATAAATACAAAAACAATATCCAAAAAAAACAAGAACCATCACACAACACAGTTTCAAAAGGGAAGCGAAGGGAATCGTTCGTATTTATTTAGGATTCTCTATTCTGTATAAAATATCCAAATATAAGTTTGAAATCAAGTTCCTCTCGACACAAAAAAATCTGGTGTGAGTAGTCACAGCAGATCATTTTTTTACTAGTGTCCATTTATTAACGTATATAATTATCTGATTGCTCAATGAACAAAGAAAATTATTTTTTTTATTATTATTATTATTCTATTATGCAATTATTGTCTCTATGAATCAATCATTTTTTTTTTTTTTTTTCAATTGTAAACATAGAGTATTTTATTAGCCAATTAATATGATTTTTGAATACAAGTTGCATTATTATAATTAAAGACCGTAAAAAAATAAAAAAAATAGCGAAAATATGTAAATCGGAAGGACAAAGAGTAAAAATAAAAATCTGGTGTGACTGATCGCCGCACACATTCGCTAATGAATAAATTCAGACATATCGCCAAGTGTTTTACTTATTAAATAATAGCTGATCTCTTGAATAGGGAATTGGCGGCATCCTCTTCCCGGCTTTACTTATTAATTTCTTTTTACTTTCTCTTACCTATGTATATATGTAATATATATATATAGAGAGAGAATGTATTGGATTCATGTCAAAAATTCGATGTCGAGATTTTGATGGATCTTCACGTTTTGAGGTCCCCTGAATCCAAAAAAGTGGTTTTCGCGACATGGTCTGTCTGTGTGTGGGTGGGTGTGTGGGTGTGTGGGTGTGTGGGTGTGTGTGTGTGTGTTCAATTTTAAGCATGAAGGAATTGAGCTATGAGGTTGAAATTTTATATTTAAGTTAAACACCCCCCGGGACCGAAAAAATAAGCTTTTAATCAAAATCGGCCAAAGAGTACTAGTACTTTACTGATGTAGTTTTTCAGTTTTTTTTCGAATTTCTCAAAATTGGCTCTTAACGATTTTGATTAAAATTCAAAAATCAATTATTTTTTATATGCTCTTTCAAATGTATATTCACGTTTTGCCCTCAAAATTGTTTGAAGCACACTTTACTCTTGTATTTTTATAGAAAAGAGAGAAATGGTTTCCATGATAACAAAATATAAATATTTTTCCATGTTTTGACATCTTAAATTCCAATATATTGGCGGAAACTAAATATATATCGTCACAAAAAATCTGGTGTGACAAGCACAGAACACAACTTTCGATTACCGAGGGTAAGAGAAAGTTGTGTGCTGTGCGACAGTCACACCAGATTTTTATTTTTACATTCATTTATTTGATATTTTCGGCATTTCTTTTGGATATTTTTTTTTTTTTTTTATAAATATACGGATTCGTATTATGTTTAGAATAGAAATAAAACCTCTCTATTCGTAATCAATCAAAACTCAAACATAACAACATAAACATTTGTGTTATCCTTGATATCGACACGCTTGAAATCCTCTATTTAACTTGATAAAATAAAAATATAAAATAAATAAGATAAAGAATATTCCGATTCGTTTGCAGATTTGGTGATTGATGACGTAAGAAAGGAATTTCACCTTTTAGTGGGGTGGGGGAAGGGACGGTAAAGATTAAAATAATATGAGAATGAAATTTAATGTCCTCGAAAAATGATGCTGCCAATTTATTATTATCTTTAGATAAATATTTATAAAACACTTCTCTTAAATATTCTAAAAATGGTTAAACAAATATCCCTCCCGGTTTATTTGAAATATATTTTTTTAACCTTGGCTGTTTGTTTGTTTAACTTGATATACTCGTAATAGCAATAACTAGAGGCACATGTTCCGCGTGCCTTTCATTTGTGTTTTCATCTCAAACACACACACACACAGGCAAACAGACAAAATGCAGGGAATGACAAAACAAAAATATGGTGCGACTGGTCGCACAGCACACAACTCTCTCTTACCAAGGGTTGTATGCTTCTTTCACACCAGATTTTTTGTGTCGACATATATTTAGTTTCCGGCCGATATATTAGAATTCAAGATGTCAAATTTATAAACATGAAAAAATAATTATATTCTGTTACCATGGCAACCATTTCTCCTATATTTCCTATCAAGTACAAGAGTAAAGTGTGCTTCAGAAGATTTCAATAGCAAAATGAGAATATACATTTTAAAGAGTATCTGAAAAAATAATTGATTTATGAATTTTAATCAAAATCGTTGGAGCGAATTTTGAGAAAATCGAATAAAAAAAAACTAAAAAAGTACATTAGTTAAGTACTAGTACTCTTTGGTCGATTTTGTTTAAAAGCTTAATTCCTGGTTGACCGAGCCGGAGCTCGGTCTATTTTTTTATAAAATTGTGAAAAACTAAAAAAAGTACATCAGTAAAGTACTAGTACTCGAGGGACGCAATTTGATTTGTATATTAATAGAAGAATTAGGGAAATATTTAAAAATTGAAAAAAAATAATAACTAGAAAACTCACTCATCAATGGAAACATCAATAAAAACTCCAAAAGAAGAAATAACAGACCAGGGAGAGTTTTGACGAATAGCAACATTACTGGATGGTTACTTGGAGGAGACAGTGCCCCATAAGAAAACTTTAATCATGGGATATAAGAGAGTTGCCCAGGAAATGCGTCAGCCTGGAGACAATTAATAACTATTATTTTCAATAAAATGAATTAATAATAATCAGAAATTAATATTTTAATAATAGAATTTAAATAATAGGTATTTTTCTACTAATTGGTCTTGTTGACATTATTAAATTAAATACATTGTAATTATTGATATAAACAATTAAATTTACAAAATTGCACATTAATTAAAATTTAATATTCGTAGATATTCTAAATCTGTGTGTCCTGGGTAAAGAGAGGGAGGGATTGGCCAGGAAACAAGCAAAGTAAGCTTTGATCATTATAAAATCTTTAAAGCGAATTTCAAGAAAATTAGAAAAAAAAAAACGAAAAAAAAGTACATCAGTAAAGTACTAGTACACGAATTTTCCCAAAGATGATACTTAGCGCAATTTCATATTAGTACTGGAAATAGTATATATTTAAAATTTGAAAAAAATCGTTAGAGCTGTTTTCGAGAACTGATATGCTTACAGACAAACGAACATACATAGAGGTAAGAGAAAGTGAAAATGAATCGACCAGTGAGGGATGAAGACATTTTTGTTTATGGTGGCCATGAACTTGAGTCTCGTTTCAAAAATGATCAAACGTAACGTGCTGAAATCTAAATACTTAATTTTGTTCTCTCTCTTTTTGTTGTCTTATGCAATAGAATGGGTCCAATCGTCTCAAAAGATCCTTCGAGTGAGCCTGATCCGAGAAGTGGCCTAAGCCCTAAGGACATACAAATCATCAGGGACCAATGGAAAATGCTTGTCAAAGACTACAAGAAAATCGTCCCGGAAATATTTATTTCGTAAGTACTAATCAAAATATTTTTTAATCAATAATCTTTGTTATAAATTAAAACCAAAGGTCAGAAAATAAACCTCCAGTTGGTATTTGTTCCCCTTGACTATATTTTGTTCTGATGATGTGAGTGACGTGCTCTCAAAACGTTGAGCAAAATAATTAATCTTCCCACTCGTGTTTTGCCTTTAAAGTTCACTAACAAAAAATATACTAAATGACTAAACAAGAAATTTTCAAAGTCGAGAGATGAAAAATTAAAATTAATTTGACTCTTGAGAATTGTTTGCCAAGGTCTTCTTTTTCTTATTTTTTTATTATGATTGGCATTCATTTATCTCGTGGAATGTGTTAGGAGATGTGTTTCAAATTGTTTATTTATTGGTATATACTGTACATGGTTGATATTGAAAAATGTACCAAGTACAGTGGAAACCCAATATTTCGTATTTCGGGCTGATTGGTACAAATTTTGCCGGTCCCCTTAGAAACTCCCACTAACTGGTATATAAAATCCCCCCCCCCCCCCCGGCGCATAGTGGTTCCAAAACATGAAAACCTGGTGTCAAAAGTCGAAAACGTTATTTAATCTCTCTGAAATTCAGTACACAAGGTTTCATTTAGAATTTGATATAAATTTTTCAGAAAAAAAAAATATGGCGGAACCAATGTGGGCAACTAAAAAAAAAAATAATTCGATTTCAATCAAAATTGGCATTGCCGGATTCCCGAGGTCGCCGATTCGGTATTTTAAATAAAATTAATAATAACAAAATAATTTTTTTTTTTTTTTTTTTTATTTAGTCTTTTTCTGCATCTTAAGCCCTATTGACTTTAAATGATACACATTGTTTAATACGACACATTCGTGGAGGTCCAGGCACATTTATTTATGTCAAAATAATTTAATTACTATTTTTTATTGAATATTTTTAATACGGATTACATATAACATTAGTTTAAATAACAAATTCAAAAAAAAAAAAAAATTAAATAAATAAATTAATAAAATTATTAATGAAGAAGGATTAAAAAAGACAAGCAAAGTGGTTTGAGAGTGGCATGTCGTACTTTATGAATTTTTGTGATTCCTGAACTGGAAACAAAAATAAAACGATATTTGAAATGCTCCTATGATTTAAATATCAAATTTTATTGCATTTTTTTTTTTTCACCAACATAGTTGAAATTTACTTACTATCAGAAAAAATATGAATTTTCAATCATTTTTCATATACTTTCGTGGTTTAATTTTAATATACCCAGGATATGAAATAAAATTAATATAAAAGTTTATGAACAAATTACCAACTTTTAAACTTATCTTTTTCTTTGTGTGCCGCCAAATTTAAAAGTGTACCGCGACAAGTTGAGAATCACTGGTCTAAACGTTCTCAAATAACTCGACTACCTCAAGGAATTTTTATTAATATTATTTTATAATTATTTTAAGGAAATTTGAAATTATTCTTTTAAAATTTAATTGTATTAAATTCTGGTTTGAAATTCGCGCTCTAAACTATTTAAATATTTATTAAGTCATACTAATTAAATAATTTTTATAAAGTAATTCAACTATATAGTTATAAAAATTAAAATTAACAATTTTTACCAAAATAATTAATTTTAAAATATACAAGAAATTTGTTTGGTTGGCTACAAATTGAACTTTCTCATATACTATTCATAAACAGTTTATGAAACAAAGTTCCTATACTTCCAAAAAACTGTTTCATAAACTGTTTATGAATAGTATATGAGAAAGTTCAATTTGTAGCCAACCAAACAAATTTCTTGTATATTTTAAAATTAATTATTTTGGTAAAAATTGTTAATTTTAATTGTTATAACTATATAGTTGAATTACTTTATAAAAATTAATTAATTAGTATGATTTTAATATACTTAATAAATATTTAAATAGTTTAGTGCGCGAATTTCAAACCAGAATTTAATAAATTTAGATTTGTGAAATAAATTTTAAAAGAATAATTTCAAGTTTATAATTAGTAATTATAAAATAATATTAATAAAAATTCCTTGAGGTAGTCGAGTTATTTGAGAACGTTTAGACCAGTGATTCTCAACTTGTCGCGGTACACTTTTAAATTTGGCGGCACACAAAGAAAAAGATTAGTTTAAAAGTTGGTAATTTGTTCATAAACTTTTATATTAATTTTATTTCATATCCTGGGTATATTAAAATTAAACCACGAAAGTATATGAAAAATGATTGAAAATTCATATTTTTTTTTACAGTGTACATTGTAATTTATATTCATAGGCTATTGTAAAATTAATCAGCTTATGCTCAGACTGTTGACAACTCTAATTGCTAAAAACCTCCAATGCAACTGAAGATGGCATGATTGAATCGGCCTAAACGTTTGGCGTAAAAGGAGTTTAATTTAATAGAGGCTCCCTGCCTGGCTGCTTTCGTTTTCAACCTTATTCAATTCTACACAGCCACTTTCTACATTAAATTTTATACAAATAAACAACAGTTGTTGCCCTTCATGGCTTTTCACGATTAAGTAGGCTCTAGTGTAAATGAAAAATCACTAGGACATAAATGTCATTTACTAGATTTATTAAAATAATTAATTTTTAACATTTTCCCCCACTCCTGTGTGAAATCTTCTTTCACAATAAATCAGGTTAAATAATTATTAGTTTGTTGTTGTTTCTAATTTACGGTAGAAGTAAATTATTATTATTATAATGCCTAGGTGTTTATTATTCATGCTAATTGAGAATCTTGTTTACATGGTAATAAAATTTAACGTATGTATGTTTTTATGTGTTTTTCATCTCCTGGATATTTATTTCATAATAATTTAACGAGGGATCAAATTGTTTTAAATAAATGATTGAATAATAAAAAAATATCTAAGCCAGTTTTTTACAGAAAACCTGGCAAAAACTAGTTTTTTACGAAAAACTACGTCGGGTGCAAAAAAAAAAACTCGTATACGCATGCGCAAATCCAATATGACGAGAAATGAAACTGTCAAATTAAATTTTAAAAACAAAAAAAAAAGATTCAGTTAATTCATACTTATTAATCTGATATTTAATAATTATTTTTTGGATAATATTATATTCAAAAATAAGAAAAGATGCTTTCAAAATGTTTTTAATTTAAATCTTTTATTTACCATATAAATGATTCTTGAAAGATCAAATTAAGATAAAATTAAATAGTATATTATTTTTAAGTCTTTTTCTATTATTTTTATATTATAGAAAGCAAAACAAATATTAATTTTTTGATAGTAATGGATTTTGCCTACCTTTCAGATTCCACTTTTCAGGCCGTATATATTCTAAAATTAATTTTCCATGTTTAATTCCTTCTCAAAAACCTAAAAAATAAAAGCAAACTGAATTATTAATTATATGATATTAATTAATTAAAGAAAATAATAAATATACTTACAAATGAAATGACAGTTGTAGGTTAGGTTTCCATATTTAATTTTTGAATTTCATTTTTTAATAATTTTATTAATATTTTGATTATAATATTCACTAAATAAAAAGAAAACAATATCGTCAATGCTTTAAAACATTAAAGAAATATGAAATATAATCTTTTATACTGTTTATCCAGGGGGTTAGTTTTCCGTGTAAGAAACTGAGTAATACTCAGAGGGAAAATACTTGTCAACTATCCTATCGGAAACAATGGTTCATTTTGATAACTTACCTACCTCAACATTATAATAGCCTCCCTATGGGGAAATACTGGTGTTTGTCCTTCAGCTGTTTTATTGCTGAAGGACAAACACCATCAAAACGACCCATTTGCATAACTTTCAATTAGTCACACCAGATTTTTATTCAATATTTTTTCTTTTTCTCGTATTTTAGATACTTCAAGAAGCATCCAGAAGGGCAGGCTCTGTTCCACGCGTTGGGTGGTGAACCCGAATCATTAAGAACTGCACCACAAATGTTCGCCCATTCATCCAATGTCACTTATAGCCTTTCAGCGATGATTGACAATTTAGAAGAAGTGGATGTCGTGCTTGGGATTCTTGATCGTCTTTCTAATAGCCATTTTAAACATAAAGTCAATTCACAACACATGAAGGTAAGCAAATTAATGATGATCCAGGTCTATTGTCTAAAATTAAAATTTAAAATGGGTGTTAAAAAGTAATGAACAAAAAATGCTATTCAAAATCATTTCCTTGCTTCAAATAGCTATTACGTAAACAAAAATTTTAAAAGCAAAGCGTTAACATTTAGTAAATAGTGTTAAAAATTAATGCCATGTCTAGGGAGTGTCTTTAAATTTTTATTAAGTCGTGTTTAAAATAAAAATGACGTCCTTAACCTAAAAAGTAAGGTTATGAATTTTGGTAGCTTTGAAATTGTGGAGTAAAGACGGAAAGAAAAACACAACTAGTTTAGGCACGCAGAAACGTATTTTATTTGTTTTAAAAATTAAAGAGAGCAACATAAACAAAATATTAATTACGAAATTATTTACATTTATAAAACCCATTATTAAACATGCATTGTTGTTGGACAATATAAATTAACTTAGTTACAAAAAGATGCACACATGCATACCAACACAACAGAAATAAAAGCAACATGTTAATGTCGCTGTTTTGTTGGTTCTTATTAAATGCCAAGAAAATTGCGCCATTCTACTTTTTGAGGAGATTTATTGACACACTTCAGCCCTGAGGATGGTCGCAAATTTGACCAAAATGTCGGTATGAAGTGATTAATAAACGAAATAAACGTAGCTTTACTACTATGTAGCCTTACAACAAGATTTACTCAGTTATTCACCTCACTCTAATAAAATTTATTTGCTTCATACAAAATTACGTATATTGCTCCTGGCCCAAGATCAACGGGAAATGGCTAAATAAATTCAGACCGAAATGTCTTATTCTGAGAGTTTTATTGAACCTCGAGCCTAGTTTTTTATATGATTAAGGATAACACAAATAAAATAAAACTGGATCGAGTTGGACCCCCCCCCCCCCCCCAACCCTAGCGGTTTTTTTTCTACAGTATTTGATGGTCACTGATTAGAAAGAACGTCAGAGAAATTGAGAGATTAGATAAATCTTTTTGTGTGTGTGTAGTGTGTATTTTATCAATCTTAATTTTCAATTAATTCGATCCAATAGCTTATAATTAGATTCACATTAAGATAAATTTTACTTTTTTTTTATCAATTATCAATTTATCCTTTTCAAGATGTTTGATTATTAATAAAAAAAAACATTGCCGAAATTATCATGTTATCAAATGTTCATAGAGCAATAAATAAAAAAAGAATCTGCCCTTTATAAATAAGCCGCAGAGAGATTTCCCGTATTGAACTCACCCTTTGCTCGTCTTAAATAATCTCTTCGTCTTAACCCTCACCGGCCGAGAGGCTCACAGGATCCATAGGTTGACTCTTCTGTGATTTTATAATAAGGAGAGATTTGCGTGATGAATGATAAGAGTTTAAAAAGAGCGAGATTTGGACAACAAGAACGAGAAAAGAAAAGTTGTTTATTTATTTCAACAAACAAAAAAAAAGGTTATTGTTACAACAATACTCTTAAGAATAATATTGTATTGGCGCGCATTTCCGAATGATAAAAATACTCCAACATCTCCGTCCTACTGCAGAAAATTAAGTGAACCCGAATTTTTTAAAAATATTTCATTTTTATGGTCCGGGGACCTCACAGAGGAAAAATTTAATGAAAACAATTCTTTTTTTCATTACTCAATAGAGGGGGGGGTCCTTCTGTCTGCGGCCTTGCCTATCTCCATAACAATCGGAAAATCAATTTGCGTCAATTTAAAATAGAGACGATGCTATTTTTGATGATATCAATAACAAATTATGATAAAATTGCACTACTAATGAGAGAGCTCTCTGACGTCCTTGTTTAAAAAATATCTATTTATTTTCATCAGCAATTAAGATGCAATCTTATTTGAAGGGGGGGAGGGGCTTGTATGTTTGAGTGGAGTACATTTGAATTCTTCTTCATCTGTCCTCGTCTTATTACCGGGATACAGGGTCAGCGGACGTCACTTTTTCCCTCGAAACCCTATCATGCCTTTTTGCGACCGGAAGAAATAGGACTGTTGAAAAGAGGAAAAAAAGAGACAGACATACATGCTTGTCCCAGCTCGGGTAGCTCGTGGTCGCCATCCACGTACCCACAAAATGTGGGCCCCTGAGCATCCCCCCGACATTTGAATAGATTTTACAAATCTTTAGCATAATTCCTGAATGCTTAATCAATTAATGAAGAAGGGGATGGGGATGCCTCCCCCTCCCCCACTTTCTGCATTCCCAATAAAAAATAAAGGTTCGAACTGAGCCTAGTGCACAACTTTTCCCACCCAATATTCAAAGAAATAACCACAGATCAAACACAATCAAAAGTGGACAGCTTTAGGTTATAAGTTTAGGGCCATCTATACGCTTGTCATGGAACTAAAAGTAAGCAGGGGAAAAAAAAACTTGCTCCAAGAGAGATTTGAACTCGAGCTTGTTGCAATTCACATGTTTTGTTATTGACTATTTAACTCGCTCGTACACTTTCCTTTATGATATTTCAAAACCTTTTTTGCTTACTTGAATGGCACGTAATATTATTAAATTTTTTTTTTAACAAAAGGTCATTTATAAATTGTAAAAAATTTATAATTAAAAATAATTTATTAGTTAATTCATTTATATTCAGATTTTTAAGCCACTATTTGTTATTAAACTCATGAAAAAATGTTATTTTGTTGGCGAATGGAACGAACTCTACAGGATAAATTTTGAACTAGCCTAGTATTGCCATCTAGCCACTTGTCATATAACTAAAGGAAACTTATAAACATACTTCCCATTGAGCTGCCCCCCCCTTGAAATATTTTCTTGATAATTCAAAAAAATTTTAAATTTAGGCTATGTATAGCTCGTAAAAAATTGAAATTGGCTATTTGAACTTAAAATAGGCACTAAAAAAGGCATTTATAGATGAAATAGGCACTAAAACCCAGAATCGGCTAAAATAGGCATTATAGGCACTAACAACTCCTCTTATTTTATTCAGAATTTCATGAAACGTATACATATCATATTGGCCTAAATTTTAAACCATAAATTAAAAAAAGGCAAATAAGGCGAAATCCGAACCCTAGTTATGAGCAAAGTTAATAAATGATTTCTTTGTTTTCAGGATATGAAGCAAACGATGGTGGATTGCATTGTGCATTATTTAGGACCAGAAGCGACAGAGGAGGCCAAAAGTGCATGGATGAAACTCCTTGATCTCATCTATAACTTCATGGAAGATTATATTGATAAGCTTTCTAATAAATAAATCGATTGTAACAAAAAAACAGGACGGGGAAGCTATATATTATTAAATATAAATAAATTTAGTTTCACAATAATCAACCAAAGATGTTTTGTTTTTTTTTCTAAAAAAAAGAGGGGGATGAGTTCAAATAACGTTAATGGGAATACGTGTCTAGTCTTTAAGCATAATTCAATTTTCTGTATTTTAAAATAATAAAATGATTGATTAATATATCAAAAAAAAGTTTATTTTCTTTATCTGGACATCAATTTCCTAAAGCAGTACGATGCACTGTAAAAAAAATATGATTCATTTTTCATATACTTGGGTGATTTAATATTAATATACCCAGGATATGAAATAAAATTAATATAAAAGTTTATGAACAAATTACCAACTTTTAAACTTATCTTTTTCTTTGTGTGCCGCCAAATTTTGAAATCGTTAAAAGTGTACCGCGACAAGTTGAGAATCACTGGTCTAAACGTTCTCAAATAACTCGACTACCTCAAGGAATTTTTATTAATATTATTTTATAATTATTTTAAGGAAACTTGAAATTATTCTTTTAAAATTTATTTCACAAATCTAAATTTATTAAATTCTGGTTTGAAATTCGCGCTCTAAACTATTTAAATATTTATGAAGTCATACTAATTAAATAATTTTTATAAAGTAATTCAACTAAATAGCTATAAAAATTCAAATTAACAATTTTTACCAAAATAATTAATTTTAAAATATACAAGAAATTTGTTAGGTTGGCAACAAATTGAACTTTCTCATTTATATTCATAAACAGTTTATGAAACAGAGTTCCTATACTTGTATAGGAAGTTTTTTTTGAAAATTTTTAACACCAAAAAAAAAGACTGTGTGTATGTGTGTGTGGAATGCGAGTGAGATTGAGAAAAAAGTGTTAGTGTTTAAAAAAAAAAAAAAAGAAAGTGCAACAGTCTAGTAAACAAGGAGTCGCTAGTTCGATGTTTGTTGGGGACATTTTTTTTTTTTTAAATTTCAACTCTCTATCCTGTATCTCTCATATTAACATTTATAAAATTGAAATTAAATTAACAAATATTTTTTCTCAATTATAATTCACATCTTTTATTTTTAATTAAAAGACTTTTGAGTAAAATTGAAATATTTTGTTTGTCTTATGGGATCATAAATATAAGTTTTTAATTTATATAATTCAATCCTATTTGAATCCATAAAAATATAGAAATGTTTTTAGTTGTAGCTAATTAGGTATTAAAAATAAAATAAAAATAATAAATTTAAAAAATCTCTCCTAATATTGTTTAAAATATAAAATTAATTAGACTAAAAATAAATCTAATAATACAAAACAAATATAAATCTTTGAAGATAAACAAATCGAACGACAATCAACCAACAACACATGAATGGCCGAGAAAGAGATAAAGTAGAGCGCTACTTTCGCACAGAGAAAGAGAACCAACACACCATAGTTACTCTTATCCCCACACTCTCATATGCAGAGACTTCTAGGAATCATCTCCATCAATTTTTATGAAAAAATATTATCTATTTACTCACTCTCATGTTAAATTATTTGATATTATTTTGTTTAATTTTGTATACAGATGAGAATACTTATAAAACGAAAAAGCATATTCAAAATAATTAATAATAAAATAATTTTCATTCTTTTTACGATAATGTAATAAAAATGAAAAGGATTAAAAAGGAAAATAAATACCTAGGAAAGTGAAGAAAAGGTTGGAGGTCGGCGTTTTTAAAATGGAAAATAATCGTGGATCAGTTGTCGAGATTGCATCCTTGGGTGCTTGTTAATCAGGCGGGATTTCTTTTGGTAGCTTCTTCACTGACTGACCGTGGGGCTCATACTGAAGGTGGCGACGCCGGCAACTAGTGTCGAACTCACGAAACAATAGTGTCACGTGATATCAATGCTGCTCTGCTATTGGTCAAATGATACAAGGCATTAATTTAAAAAAAAATCTGGTGTGACTACGTCGCACAGTACACAATTTTTCTTAATTTCAGAAATTTAAAGGCGCATTTTGTACTTGTTTGCCAGAATATAAATACAAATCAAATTTTTAATAACCATATAAGAAACATGAAATAAAAGAATTTTAATATGATATATCATTTTTCATTACTTTTTATTCAGATTAATAATTTATAATCAAAATTTCAAGGCATAAACAATCTGACGTTTGCCCATTGAATTATTTGAAAACTATCCATGTTATTGACATTTTGATTATAAATTATTTTATTTCATGTTTCTTATATGGCTTATTTTTTTCTTTAATCAATTAATTAGTATTGTGGCTCAAGCGGTAAAGATGTCTGTATTTTTTTCCAATCTCAAGTAACTAAACTTCGCGAGTTCAAATCCACCTCCTGCACTTTTTTTTTTTTTTAATCATATTATCAATTTTTTTTTAATTCTAACTTATAATTTCATTTATCTGTCATTATAACGAGAGAAAGGATTTGTTGAATATAAATTTTGATAACCCGTTTTTTTACTTTCTCTTTGCCCTATATATGAAATATATAGAACATGCCCTACTACTGGACTATAGTACCGCACTCGTAGTAGGGCTTGTTGAGAGTAAATCGACAGATCCGTGGTGCACTCACGGCGGTACCTGCATTTAAATTAATAAATACTTGGTTATATGTTTTTTTAATAAATATAATGTTTTAGAAGGGGAGGAGGAAAAGGTTTGTTTTTTTTTTTTGGTTGACTTTAGAGCTTCTGGTAACCCTTTAATTGAAACATATTGATTTATAACAAAAATATTTTTATTTTTTTTATTTTTATAAAAATTACATTATTATTATTATTACAATCAAAAAACAAACGCTATTAATATAATAATAATAGTACTTTGGTGGAATATGGCATTAAAGTAGACTATATAATTAATGAATATAAAAATAATATTCGCCTTAAATTTAATAAATATATACCCGAAAAATAAAGTTAATCGAAAATAAAAAAACTTACAACAACAAAAAAAAATCATTTTCTCTTGTTAGTATTATTATTACATAATTATAAGAATGATCCACATTATATTAAAAAAAAAAATAAAATACAAATTGGGTATACACCAATAAAAATTTGCTGTGTGCTCAGATACATATAAAATTTTTATTATTGATTCAATTAAGGTGGATTCACACGATGTGGTTTGGGATGCTCGCCACGTTATTTCATGCGGGTATGACGTCACTTTCGACCAATCACAGAGCCGGATTTTTCACGTCTTCTAATGCTCCAACATGGCTGACTTTGTTAAATCAGCTCATTTATTATTTAATTAAGACATTTTTAGCAATTAAGGGTTTATTTAAGTAATAATAATATAAATATTGAGATAACTTATATTAAATTGCAGGAAATATATATTAAGTTAAGCTAAAATTTCGGATTTTTTTTTTTAAATTAATAAAAATATAATTTTTTAAATAAGAAATCCTCAACCCACAATAATATATTCCAATTAAGAAATATTTTTTATTTAAAATTTAATAAAAATATTTATTAAAAGAATTAGAATTAGATTTAAGTAGTTTATTTTGAAATAAATTTACTGCGAAAGAATAAAATATCATTCGCGTAAAAACATTTTTTTTTTTAAGCGATGTTTTAATGGCGGATAGTTCAAATTGCCTTCTTTTATTTATTTATTTAAAGCCTTTTAGACTCTGTTCCTATTTATTTAAATTGATTGGTAGCCATTTTATAAAATGTAGAAAAAATTCACAATTCACCCCAAACGACTCGCAAGCTACCATGCCTGTATGCAAAAATGAATCCACCTTTAGCCTATTTCTTGTAACATTAGTTGGATATAATAAATCTGTTCGTTTTGCTTGCCATTGCAGTTAAATTTACACATTTTGCCTTGCATTCTGTTCGTTTGAAACTTGGGCCGGGTCAGAAAATGTAGATTTTGCTGCATAATTTGACCGATTTGAAAAGCAAGGCGATCTCAGCGCCATTGTTTTAGTAGATGACCACCTTTTGTCGCCATTTTCTTTCAATTTATTTCGTTTAAAATAATACGAACAATAAAAATGATAAGATAAGTTTTAAGCTTTATTTGTCTGTTGCCTAGAGTAACCAACTTCTGAATAACGGTTTTCTGAGACTCGCCCCATTAATAGATTAGTATCTATATATCCACGTGGTGGTGCTACTATTTATAACATGTCCCCCAGTTGTGATTAAAAAGCCTAGTATATTTTACTCACTAATGGCTAAAAAGGCAAAATTGTATTAACAATGGTATCAAAATAGAAGTATTTTCATCTTGGATGGGTGGCCCGGAAAAACAAGCGTGTTGAACGTCACCCGGAATAAAATTTTTTATAAATATATACAATTAAAACTCTAAATGCTCTCAGCAGCTGAGAATAATTTAAAAAAAATAATGACCCTGTAAATCAGCATTATAGGTAGGCCACATACAATTTTTTTTTATTGGTGTAAACTCAGTTTTAAAAATTTTGAAAAGATAGATAAAATTTGAAACCCTCTATACATATGAAAAAGATAACATTTTGATTGTAAGAACAATTAAACAAATATAAATCAATCAAAGGGTTTGTTTATATATTTCTATCTATCTACAGACAATTTTTCTTTATAGAGTTTTTTTTTCTGATTTAATAATCAGACGTCATAGCGATTGAAAGAAAGCTGCCTTTGGAGAAATGTCATAGTTTGCATTAATTTTGAATTTTTCTTTTTTTTTCAGTCTCTGGCGGATTTTTTATCTTTTAATTTTAATTTAACTTTGAATAGAAGAGATGTAGAGTGTATACATATATATATATATATATATATAATATTACCGTTTTGAAATTCTTTATAATAAAAATTTTCATTTGGATTTCAAATATTCCAATTCATTCATCCTTAGATAAAAATTCACAATTTTTTCCTTTCTTACTTTCATCGTCGTCGTGGTCGAAATGTAATTTATCACTTTGTTAGAAGAAAGCGAACGTGATTGATTGATTGATTGATTGATGAACGAAATAAAAGGCGATGGAGCCGGCGAAACTCTTATGTTTTATGTAAACTGGCGAAGATCACTTTGAGTGCCACATCGAGGGTGGAGTTCCAGGCTTTTTTTGTCCTCTCAGTCCATAGGGAGCTTAAATTATTCTCAAGGTAAGTCATTATTACGGTCTTTAAGTGCTGAAAAAAAAAAAAAAAATATTAATTACACTTTTACCCAAAATTGTATACAGGAAAAAAAAAAAAATATTAATTACACTTTTAAATACCCAAAATTGTATACAGGATGATTTGTTATCTTGTGAGTGTCATCACTTAAATTTAAAAAAATCCTTAAAAATATTTGAACTAAATAAACAAATTTAATTTATAATTATTCTTAACAATTAAGACATTATTAAATAATAATTAATTGTTAAAATAAAAAAAGGAGCAACAATGAAAATAAACAATTTTTTTTATTTAAATTAATTCCATATCTATATTTAATTAAAAAAAAATATTATTTAGATGCTCTTTAAAATGTATAGTCTCATTTTGCTGGGACTATAGTCTACTCTAGGATAATAATTCGTTCGTTTTCAAGTATAAAGTAGGCAACCCAAATGACCAATTTGTTAATAAATATTTTTTTGTAGGAAAAGGTAAAGTTTAAGTAAGTAAATAAAAATAAATTTTGGTGAGTTTTATAATCCGTATATTTACTACCAAAATCTTGGCTTGTTGTTGTTCATTGTTCATTTAGCACACCACAAGTCTAATTGAATATTTTTTTTATTTTTTAAAGATCTATTTATATAATTCGCTTATGACCGCCTGTCTGTCTGTCTGTCAATGTCTATTTGGGCAACTTCCCATTGGAATTTTGAAACGAAATTTTTTATGCTTAAAGAGGACCTTCTAGGGATTATTTTCATCCCTAAATTCCTATAAATTTTTGATTTATTAATTCCCAAAGTTATGATTTCTACAAATGTATAGAGAAATATTTTTGTATTCTTTTCATTTGTGTATTCTATGAATGTAAACAAATCCTCAAACAGGCACTGGATTGGAATATAGTAATGATAATTTTTTTTTTTCATAATTAAGAAGAAAAGGCGAGGGTCCGCCGCAGGCGGGCCCGTGCCAGAAGGCGGGGGTCCAGCTCCCCCCATGGATAGGCGCGACCGAAGGCGGTCGCCACAGTTAGTACATAAAAAATTTGATATTGAGATTTCAACAAGATTAGCGTCCTAATATCTAGAAAAATATCTAAAAAAAAAAAAACAAATTGAATAGAGGTGCCATCTATTGAGTGATTTGATTCTAATCTCCATTACACCAAATTAAACGCGGTTCATTTCTACTTACATTAAATTCGGCCTCGGGTATTCCTCTCTTGCCGTGATTGGTGCCAATTTTAGAGAGCATTTCGACTAGGCATCCTGTCTCTCTGAGGGTGTCCACTACTGAGGTGAGACTGTATATCACAGACAAGGCGTGAGCCTGGAACCGAGGGTTTGAGGGCAACTCTTCTAAGGGCAGGTCCGCAAATGCAGAGAATCGCTTCTGCGTTTCAGGTTTCGTCCGGATAAATCTAAAAAAAGAAAATCAAATCAAATTAGTTTTAGTCCTATTCTATGACAAAGCGTGATATCTTATACAATACGTTTGTTAAAACATGTTCATAATAAATTCATAATATTTGCAATTATTATTTGTTTTGCAATGTCTCATACACTGTAAAAAAAAATATGAATTTTCAATCTTTTTTCATATACTTGGGTGATTTAATATTAATATACCCAGGATATGAAATAAAATTAATATAAAAGTTTATGAACAAATTACCAACTTTTAAACTTATCTTTTTCTTTGTGTGCCGCCAAATTTTGAAATCGTTAAAAGTGTACCGCGACAAGTTGAGAATCACTGGTCTAAACGTTCTCAAATAACTCGACTACCTCAAGGAATTTTTTTATTAATATTATTTTATAATTATTTTAAGGAAACTTGAAATTTATTTCACAAATCTAAATTTATTAAATTCTGGTTTGAAATTCGCGCTCTAAACTACGTATATAAATATTTATGAAGTATATTAAAATCATACTAATTAAATAATTTTTATAAAGTAATTCAACTAAATAGCTATAAAAATTCAAATTAAAATTAACAATTTTTACTAAAAATAATTAATTTTAAAATATACAAGAAATTTGTTAGGTTGGCAACAAATTGAACTCTCATATATATTCATAAACAGTTTATGAAACAGAGTTCCTATACTTGTATAGGAAGTTTTCTTGAAAATTTTTTAACAATGTAATTGAGGGATTGAAGATCGCTTTCTCTACAAAAAAAAAGAAAGTAAAAATCATTGTGTGGATTTATGAAAGCACGATGCAAGTGAAACTTTTTTTCGGATCGTAGGCGTGCGTTTAACTGAAAATTTTCAGAAAATTATTCAATTAAGGATATTAAAATCGCGTTTTTAATCTTAACTTAATAATAATTGGAAAATGGGAAATCAATAGACGCATGTTAAAAACTGAGAACAATATTTATTTAGTAATTGAAGATTTGAATCATTTTAAATTATTTTAAAAATTATATTTTATCAATTTAAAAATTGAATAAATAAATATCACAATAATTTTTTTATAATTCGTCATATATATTAAATTTCAACCTTCTTATTTTTGTCGTCATGGCTTGTAGCATCACGGCCTTTGACGTCACGGCTTGTAACGATAGAAGAGCAAAGAAATTTGAGGCTATCAAATAAAAGTTTCACTTTGTTTTACTTTATTTTATCCTTCTCGTATATATGGAAAGTTTTATTATAATTCCAACTCTTAGCTTGTGACTCTTTTATAATTATTGATATTTATAAATTCATTCTTTTGGTCTCTTCGGCCAGGTGCAATATCAAAATTGTCGTTCTAATTAGACTTCTTATTTGTATCCCATTTAATTTTGATTTATTTTTGGTAATCTAATTAGAGTGTACATATTTGAAAAGAATAATTTAATTGATAGAACACCTGGCCGGAAACTATTGTAGTTCGATTCGGACTTTATCAGGGAACTACGTAATAATCTTTTTATTTAGAAGCTTGCCGGGCAACAAATGAATAGGCCACAATCAAAAGAAATTTATTTCCGCCACTTTGGCTTCCAAAGGAGAAGACGTTTGCTAGGCTTCACTCAAAAATTGAATTTTCTGACCTTTGCCACTCAGCATTATCAGCAGGCGTCATGATAATAGGAAATTTCTATCTCTATGGGCTCGCTTGGTTATAATTTCAATATTCTTAGATTAGATAGCAACCAACCAATAACACTAGTCGACAAGGTTTTCTTCACAAGAAATCTGATTAGTGAACCTAGTACATTTTTTCATTCTGAATTCAGATATATAGTTAGAATTTTTCCATCAGGCACAGTTTTAGAGATATAGAGCAAAATAGAGTTTGATAGAAAAAGTGCTCTAAAACGGCTTTTATTTAGAATGTTCAAATTATTTTTAACGTGACACCCCGTCAAATTATGCAGATAGTTAGAATACATATAAATTTTAAGTTTTATTCCAATCGGAGGTCATTTAGACGTGTCGCAAACGGCTTAAAGTTTAGAAAAAGGGAAATTTTTAAGATTTTTTTACTTTGGTCACCCCTAATACAATTTTAGATATCCCTGAATGCAAAAAACGTATATTTACGATATTCTATAGTTTTTTGGCTTTCTAAAAATAATTGATTCATAAAAATCTGTTAATTATTATAGAAATTATAAACAAAAACGTGAGCAAAGAAAAAACACAAGTACACTCACTGGACGAAAAAAATGGACTGGTGTTTTTCTTTGATGACGTTTTTGTTTATAATTTCGTTAATATTCAACAGATTTTTACGAATGAATGATTTTTAGAAAGCCAAAGAACTATAGAATATCATAAATATATGTTTTTTGCATTCACGGATATCTAAAATTGTATTAGGGGTGACCAAAGCAAAAAAAATCTTGAAAATTTCGATTTTTCTAAACTTTAAGCCGTTTGCGGCACGTCTAAATAACCTCCTATTGGGATGAAACTTAAAATTTATATGTATTATAACTATCTGCATAATTTGACGGGGTGTCCCGTTAAAAATAATTTAAACATTCTAAATAAAAGCCGTTTTAGAGCACATTTTCTATTAAAATCTATTTTTCTCTAAAACTGTGCCTGATGGGGCAAAACTGAAATGATATTTGAATTCAGTATGAAAAATACTTCTAGAATTCATATCTTTATTCTTGTGAAAGAAAAAAAAAAGTTCTTTTTTGTCGACAAGTGTGATTAATAAAAGTGAACAAAAAGAATACTCACTCGAGTAAAATTTCAATGGCGTGTTTTTTTAAGTCAAGTCGAACAACGGACCACGTTTTATTCACCAGATGAATATCTAAAGGACTGAGTCCAGTAGCAGGATCTGGCTCGTCTGATATTGTTGGACCCCACAAATAACTTAAAAGTCCGCCCATTGCTGGAACAAACAGAAAAAATCAAATTGGTGAATATGAAATGAGGTTAGAGATGGTGACAAGAACGGAAGGAATTTAAAATAATAATAATTATAATAAAGGAAGTCACTCAAAATATTAATGCTTTTAAGGGGTTTCAGGAGCAACGTCTAAACGTACTTTAAAAAAAAAACTAGACTATTATAAGGAATTTTTCAATGCGGTTTTTTTTAATGAATTAAATTCATAAGAGATTATTGGGACATCGAGCTATAATTCTTTTATTGACTTATTAAAAAATTATCGTAATTAATTTTTTTGTTATCAAGCAAATACAAAAAACAATCTGTCCCAATAATCTTTAATTTTTTTTTAAATTTAAAAATGAATTTATTGTTATTATTAATCACATATTAATTAAGAAATTTTTAAAATAAGCTTAGATGATTTATTTAAAAACCAACTGTCAAATTAGTTCATCATTCTTGTAATAGATGGCAGGCTAGTCTAACAGACGATCCCCTAATTGCCTATATTTATATATTTTTATGCTTTTATAAAAGATACATAATATATAATAACATTTATAAAGTATTTATTATTAAAAGATCAATGAAAATCAACCAAATGCATTAAATATTATTAGCTACCATTCTGACATCTCTTGGCAAATTTTTGAATTACTTGATTTTTTGGGCATACTTTTTTTGACACACAACGCCATCTTAGCGGGAAAAACATGCGTAACACCTTCGCTCCCGTTCCGCTACTGTACGTAAGTAACTGGCATATGTATATAAAAAAAAAACTTCAAAATCAAGGGATAAGGAATTAAATTAAATTAATAGAAAATATCCTCGGTGAATAGAGATACAAAGAGAGAGTTAAACTCTCTCTTGACAATAATTAAGAGATCCTTCTTAAGAGAATATTAAACTCGCTCGCTCACTCACTGATAAAGGGATAAAAATACCAGTCATCAATTAAATTTAATTCCTCAATTGAATGAGTTTAGTAGCATCTATCTTATTTTTAATCTCTTCTCATAAATTAAAATAAAAAGAAAACGAGGGAGAAATAAAAATTATTGACAGAAACGTTACCTGGACACTGAGGATATAAAAATGGTCACATAGTTGATCGAAACGTTAAGGTGAAATTTAAATAAATAAATAAAAAATCTGGTGTGACTGGCGCACAGCACACAACTTTCTCTTACCTTCGGTAATCGAAAGTTGTGTTCTGTGCTTGTCACACCAGATTTTTCGTGTCGACATATATTTAGTTTCCGCCAATATATTAGAATTTAAGATGTCAAATTTTTATAAACATGGGAAAATATTTATATTTTGTTACCATGGCAACCATTTCTCCTATCTTTCCTATGAAGCACAAGAGTAAAGTGTGCTTCAAACAATTTTGAGGGCAAAACGAGAATATACATTTGAAAGAGCATCTAAAAAATAATTGATTTTTGAATTTTAATCAAAATCGTTAGAGCGAATTTTGAGAAAATCGAAAAAAACTGAAAAAGTACATCAGTAAAGTACTAGTACTCTTTGGCCGATTTTGATTAAAAGCTTATTTTTCCGGTCCCGGGGGGTGTTTAACTTAAATATAAAATTTCAACCTCGTAGCTCAATTCCTTCATGCTTAAAATTGAACACACACACCCACCCACACACACACACACCCACACACACACACACACACAGACAGACCATGTCGCGAAAACCACTTTTTTGGATTCAGGGGGCCTCAAAACGTGAAGATCCATCAAAATCTCGACATCGAATTTTTGACATGAATCCAATACTTTCTCTCTATATATATATTACATATATACATAGGTAAGAGAAAGTAAAAAATTTTGGTTTTATTTCTTCTTTACTATCAGCATTTTATTGAATTGAATAGTTGAAAAAATATATATGCCTAAAAGAATTCCATCGGAGTATTGTAAAATACAAAACAACTGGGACATCGTAGCAAATAAATAAATTAGTGTCTGGATCATCATAAGAGAAAGGTAAACATTAAAATGTATTAATTTAATTCTGATTCCATTAATTTTTAATATGTACCAAGCGGGATTATTAATTATTCTTGACATTTATCTGAAGAAGTGAGGTTATAATGGGCCTGCGTTTGTATATAGATGGCCAATTGATCGCAAGGGTGCATTGTATATCATTTATAATTTCACACATGTTATAAAATTTGTTTCTAATTTCACTTTAATATTTCTAAGTTATAACATAACCTCACTTCCTCACTAGATCTGATGAATATCTATAATAATACGTATTGAAAATTAAAGAAATCACAATTAATGCATTTTTCATGCATGTTCTCGTGATGATATAGACACTAAATTAATTCAAAACGAAACAACTAAGGTAAAGAGATACTTTCCGCCTAATTCATAAAACCTTAAACAATGTTTTAAGACGATTTAAAAAGCATTTTAGCAAAATCTTAATTCATAAACATATTTTATTATAGGTCTAAAATCTAGTTTAAATTCCTAATTTAACTAGAATGCCGAGACCCCTTGTTTAAGGCCGTTTTTAAGTTTACCTAACCTCAAAATCTTCGATAACTCGGGAATTTTTCTCTATTAATTTTTTTTTTTAAGATCTTAAAATCTGATACTATTATTAGTTACAATACATTTGAGTTTCAATATTTGATAGGAATTCAAACATATTTAATTGATTGATTGATATTTGATATTTAAACATAATTAATTTTTAACAAATCAAACTTAAGTAATTATACAAATTTTATTTTATTGAGCTCCAAATGGCTTTTAATTGATTTATATTCCTTTCAGTTCCTTTGGAGAATGCATTGAAACTGAAAAATGGGGTGTGCTTATTAGTATCTAGTCCAAATGGAATTAAATGATTTATTGAAAAAGTAATATTTTGAAAAAACTAACCTCTGACATTTATATTTATTTTCATTTTGTCTGTTTTTCTTTACTCGCGTTCAAATCTGTTTTTTATTTTGTTTTAATTTAAAGACATAAGTAATTGCTGAAATAAATTTTTTTTTGATTAAAATAAACCAAAAGCAGTGGCTATGGCAAAAATATTTAACTTTTCTTCCTCAGTCAAATTTTGGCTTCTTTTTCTTATTTTTCATAATATTAAATTTTTCTTATTTTTCCATATTCATTTAAATGACAATAATGTTGATTTGTCCAATTATTTGTATTAATTCTATAATGAGCTTATTAAAAACGATCAAAACAAATTAGTTTGACATATAAATATATTTCTCCATCTCCGCCAGATGTCAGCTTAATGCAACGAATTTTCCAAAATGGCGGAGGTTTTGTGCCATGTTGCCAAACTTTATTTGTTTAAATTTCATGTTAGTTAATCTACAGTTTAAATGTGTTTATGAATAGAAAGTTTACTTAAATACATACAGCCTAATTCATAAAAGAGTATTTGAAAAGCTTTTTAACTAATCAATTGTTAAACGATAATATGTATTTAAGCAAACTTTCTATTCATAAACACATTTAAACTGTAGATTAACTAATATGAAATTTAAGAATATTAAGTTTGGCAACATGGCAAAAACCTACGTCATTTTGCAAAATTTGTTGCATTAAGCTGACATCTGGCGGAGATTGAGAAATATATTTTATATGTCAAACTAATTTGGTTTGACCCGTTTTTAATTAGATCCTTATAGAATTAATATAAATAATTGGACAAATCAACATTATTGTCATTTAAAATGAATATGGAAAAATAAGAAAAATATAATATTATGAAAAATAAGAAAAAGAAGCCAAAATTTGACTGACAATTTGTGAGTAAGAAAAGATAAATATTTTTGCCATAGCCACTGCTTTTGGTTTATTTTAATAAAAAAAAATTTATTTCAGCAATTACTTATGTCTTTAAATTAAAACAAAATAAAAAACAGATTTGAACGCGAGTAAAGAAAAAACAGACAAAATGAAAATAAATATAAATGTCAGAGGTTAGTTTTTTCAAAATATTACTTTTTCAATAAATCATTTAATTCCATTTGGACTAGATACTAATAAGCACACCCCTTTTTTCAGTTTCAATGCATTCTATGCATTCTCCAAAGGAACTGAAAGGAATTTAAATCAATTAAAAGCCTTAAAAATAAGCTAAATAAAAATACATTTGTATAATAATTACTTAAGTTTGATTTAATGAAAATTAAATATGTTTAAATATCAAATATCAACCAATCAATTAAATATGTTTGAATTTCTATCAAATATTGAAACTCAAATGTATTGTAACTAATAATAGTAACAGATTTTAAGATCTTAAAGGATTTTTTCTTTTTTTAAATAATCTTCTCCCAGGCATAATCCTTTTATCTATTTGATAGGCCATATTCAGGGCCGCAGACAGGGGGGGGGGACAGGGGGGCTATATCCCCGGGGCCCGGGCCCTTTGCGCTCCAACCTTAAAATTCTAATAAAAAATAATTTTGATAGTTAAAATTTCAATTAAAAAAAATCATTTTCTTGAATTTTTTTTCCTGAAGGGGCCCGGGCCCTTTGGGCTCAAAAACTCGCCTTTTTTCCTGAAGGGGCCCGGGCCCTTTGAGCTCAAAAACTTGCCTTTTTCCTGAGGATGCCCGGGCCCTTTAAGCTCAAATCTCAAAATTTCAATAAAGAAAATCATTTTTTGCACATTTTTTCCTGTGGGGGCCCGGGCACCGGGCCCTTTAAGCTCTAGGCAAGTAATATTTTTCACGTCTCAGGATAGCTAAAAACGCAGATTTCAGTGTCTAATTTTCAAAAGATTTTCCATACCCCACCCCGGAAGTCGTCTGTCCGGGTTTGGCCTCAATAAATTATGGTAACCCTATGTTTAGAAAATTTTGAAAAATTTTTAAATAACTTTTTTATTTAAATAAATATTGTAAGCTAAGCTTATGTATAACTGTTTTAAAAATTGTGTGAAAAATTTTTGGCATGAAGGGCACACTAGCCTTTTACATACCTAAAAAATCTGGTGTGACTGGCGCACAGCACACAACTTTCTCTTACCTTCGGTAATCGAAAGTTGTGTACTGTGCTTGTCACACCAGATTTTTTGTGTCGACATGTATTTAGTTCCCGGCAGTAGGGTATATTTGAATTCAGATGTAAAATTTATAAGTATGGGAAAATATTTATATTTTGTTACCATGGCAACCATTTCTCCTATCTTTCCTATGAAGCACAAGAGTAAAGTGTGCTTCAAACAATTTTGAGGGCAAAACGAGAATATACATTTGAAAGAGCATCTAAAAAATAATTGATTTTTGAATTTTAATCAAAATCGTTAGAGCGAATTTTGAGAAAATCGAAAAAAACTGAAAAAGTACATCAGTAAAGTACTAGTACTCTTTGGCTGATTTTGATTAAAAGCTTATTTTTCCGGTCCCGGGGTGTGTTTAACTTAAATATAAAATTTCATCCTCATAGCTCAATTCCTTCATGCTTAAAAGTGAACACAGACACACACACCCACACACCCACACACCCACAGACAGACCATGTCGCGAAAACCACTTTTTTGGATTCAGGGGACCTCAAAACGTGAAGATCCATCAAAATCTCGACATCGAATTTTTGACATGAATCCAATACTTTCTCTCTATATATATATTACATATATACATAGGTAAGAGAAAGTAAAAATCTTAATGGGTGAGCGGGGGGGGGGGGCGTATTATTAAGTAGCCCCGGGGCCCGTCAAGTCTGTCTGCGGCCCTGGCCATATTCATAATATTGCATATTGTATTTATCGTTTCAATACTTTGCATTATTCTGAAAATATTAATTCATCAAGATTAATAATTTGTTCATGAAAAAACATAATACATTTGAATTTTTACTTACGTTTATTTTTATTAAAAGCCTATGATACTATAGGCTATTTCAAATGTCAAGTTGTTGTGATCGAAAATTTTGAGGTTACAAAATGTTTATTAGTGAGCTTAAACAAGGGGTCTCGCCTGTCTAGTTAAAATAGGAATTTAAACAAGTATTTAGGCCTAAAATATGTTTATGAATTAAGATTTTGCTAAAATGCTTTTCAAATTCTCTTTAAACATTGTTTAAGGTTTTATGAATTAGGCGGATATTATCGTTTAACAATTGATTAGTTTTTTTTTTTTTTTTTTTTTTTAAGTCATTTCGGCTGCTGAGGCCATTTGACTTTATAAATTTATTATGTAAATTTATTAAATACAATATATCGATGGGCTTCCGGCGGGCGTTCAACGGTCTTGTTTTTCGGGGGCCACCTATCCCGATTTTCAGCACCGCTTGGCGTCGCTTAACAACGTTGATCTTGGTGGCTGTTGTTCATTCTTCTTGCCAGGCCCGCCGGCAATTGATTAGTTAAAAGGCCGGTTTATGTTTTGTTTTTTTTTTTTTTTTTTTTTTAAAACATTCACACTTTTTTCTCATTCACACACACATTCATACAGTCTTTTCGGCAACTTAGGCCATATAAGACTTTGACGATAACCGTTGTAGAGAATATATCTATTGTGGGGTCAGGCATTTCTATTTAAGCCATCTGGTATCCAAATGGCTTAAATAATGTTTTGTTTAAAGGTTGGAATTTTCAAGACTATTTTAATGACGTTCATACAACTTAACGAAAGTTTTAAAGGACGAAGAGCATTTAACGGATCTCTAAATACGTTCCCATTTGAATATAGAGAAAAAAAAAACAATAAATTTCGATGATGAGTTGAAACATGCAGTCTGACAGGTCATTCCTCATAAATAATGCCTGTTTATTTCCAATCGATTTACAAAAAAAAAAAAAAAAAAAATGACAGATCCTTGTAAACTCACACATGCCAAAGTGGATTGAGAATTTCGGTATAAATTGTTAATGAATGTCAAACGATTGGTAGTGAGTGTGTCTGTGTCTGTCTCCTAATGGATTCGGGTCCATCCGGAGAGGAAGCTGAAGCTAAAGAAGCAGAGAGAGAGAGAGAGAGAGCGTGTCTCGCTCTTTTGCTGTCCAATCAAAGTGACGTGTGATCCTTGGGCCCTAATGGCCACCTAATTGGCTAGCATTAGAGAGGACAGCAGCCCTGCTGATACTCCTTGATCTCAACTAACCTTTCGATCAATTCCTTTATTTTTATTGTCTTTATTAACAAACATTTAATATTAATTTAACTCCCTGTCTATTTTGGAACAAAACATTGCTCAGATAATTTGGACCCTGTTATGCAATGGTGTGTCAAAGAGTTTTGAGAAAATCAACATTAAAGTTTTTCTGATTTAAATTGTTTTGATTAGATTATTTTTTTTGTCAATTGTGCAAGTAAATACCGTAATTATGGCAGATATTCATAAATTATATCTAAAAATACGACTAATTTAGAGAAAAACAATAAAATATTTTTGCAAAATTCTCCAAGTCCAATATTATATTTGTAAAAATGCTTCAAAGTCTCTTGATAATAAATAAAATAATTTTAGGTTATAATTCAAAAATTAAAACGAAGATATTATTAAAGTTCTTTTATGGTTATATTTAATACTAATAGCTTAGAAACTTTTTATCAAAATTACATTAATAAATTTTAAATAGTATTAATATTTTAAAATTAAATACAAAGTGATAACAAAATGTTCTCATCAATTAATTCCTGAATGGAAGTGAACATAGCAACAGTAAATCAAAGATATAATGAATTTGACTTAATATTATTTATTTTGTTGTCTTTTCGAAATCAAACTGATCCTCATCTTCATTATCAGGAATAATATCTAAAAATTAAATTTTTCAAAAAAAAAGGTTTTTTGGTTTATTTAAGGTAAACAATATATAATATATAGTGGTACAAATCGCCTTAGGGGCTTTTGTTTACCAGCCTACTACAATAAAGGGTGGGGGTGGCTAACCGCTTACTGTTGTAGGTCTTTCATCTGCTTCGCTAAAGGCTCGTCTCGGAGTCGGTTAGGCTCCGTGTGGCCCGCTGATCTTATGCTATATATATGTTAAAAAGAAAAGTGAACTTAGGGTTGATTGTAAAAAAAAAAAGTTCTAAAGTGAAAGAAAATTTAATGAAAAATTATTGAAATCGATGGGTAATTATCACAGGATTGGCGTATAACTCTTGCCGAACAGATGGCACTTAGCATCTCAGATTTAAGGGTGTGTTAGATAGGAAAAATTACTTAAGTTTTATATTATTGTAAGGCCAGTTCATAGAGGTTCAATTCTGTGGTTTGAAAAGCAAATTATATTGAGAAGACATACGGAAAGAGAAGAAATAAAAAAAATTAGAGAAAAAAAAGAAAAAGAATGAGAAAGAGATATCACAGTTGAGTTAAAAAAAATTATTATTATAAAAAAATTGATTAATTCAATTATTTGAAAAGCCTTTATAGAAATAGAGGTGAGTATAAATTGTTTAAATTTAGTGTATTGTTTTGAGAATGCCGGCCCGTTATCCTCCTTGAGGACGGACACCGAAACATCACTCAATCTGCCACAAAGGTTGGCCGTATGGGAGTGTCGGTCCGAACTGGTGCTGAGTTCGACTAAACCGATACACCTCCCTTCTTCAATTCCTGCCACAAAGATTTGCCTTAAGGGAGCGTCAGCCCGAACTGGTTCAAAGTTCGTCAAAACTGATACGCCTCCCTACTCCAATTCTTTCCACAAAGATTTATAAATTAATATTATTATTAATAAATAAAAAAAATTAAAAATAAATTATATTATGTTTGTGTCTGTGTATAAATTTATGTGTGTGTATAATTTCTATTTGGCTAAAAAAAATTTGAATATATTTCAATCCTTGAATAAATAAAATTATAAAGAAAATTGATTAAAAGGTGTTCATGATTTCTCATTTCTTTGTTTCAGATTCTCTAAATTCGGGTCCCGGTAACGTTTCGGATACAAACGAAATTTATTAAATCAAGAGTTTGCACTCTGTAAATTTATTTGGCTTATTAAAAATTAAAAATTAAAATTAAATTAAAATTAAAAACGATTCTCTTTCTTTTCAAACCCAAATTGAATTCCTTTGAATGGACCCGGCAGATTGCCTCTGTATTTGATTGAATAAATTACAATAAAAAAATTTGCAATTATTAAAATGAAATGTTTGGCTAGATTATTTAATTTGTTGCTATTAAAATTGAATTTTAAGCATGTATACTTGTTGAAATAGTTTACAAATTATATTACATTAATAATTTTGCAAATGGCGTCGCCTTAGTACCAAGAATTTGTGATAAAAAAATTAAGTTAACCGGTTTATATTTTCTTAATTTAGCAATTATATTGTATTTAAAATTGATCAATTATTATTTATTTATCGCGATAAATAGACATATATAAGTGAGCTCACTGTGAGGTGCCTCGAAGTCAGCTGATGCTGGGTTAGCGCCGATATGAAGAGAGAGAGAGAGAGAGAGAGATTTCGATGGCCACGCTGTTTCGTTCAATTCTGTTGTCCTCTTCTTTATTGGTATAGGTGGGCCGTGTATATTTGGCCAATGTAGAAATATTCGTGTTAGATGTACGAATATTTCAAGTGGTAGTCAGCTGATTGAGAGAGAGAGAGAGCCGGCCAGATAAATTGCGTGGTAGGTCGCCGTGAGTGTGTGTGTGCGTCTAGGCACGCGCATGTAAGTCTCCTCCATTCAAATTGCAAGTCAAGTGAAGTAAAAAAAAAACGAGTGCTTCTCTCTTTGATACCGCGCGCAGCCAAGGTCGAGTTTTCTCCTCCTTCCCGGCGGATAGTAGGGGCCTCTGAGATGCTAGCGGCGAATTAATTACCATTCGATTTATTTGATTCAAAATTCAAAAAAAAAATAAAAAAAAATAAAAAAAAGAGATAATACTAATAGTAATTTAGATGAATACAATCAATTAAGTTCTTAGTAATTTAAATATATCATTACAAATATTATAGGTTAAATAAGTTTTTATTGGTTGTTAACATCATAAAAAACAACGTGTTAGGAACATAAATCATTTTTGCAAAATGAAAATCATGCATTGAAATATTGTAAAAATAATTTTATGCTTTTACATTAAATATAAATTTTTTTAGGACATAAAAAATACTATTAATTAAAGCATTTGAAACAATATTCCGTGGTTAACTCGATTTTGAATTTTTTTGGTCTTTGACACACCATTGCATAACAGTGAAATATGAAATATATAGAGAGAAAGTATTCGATTTATCTCAAAAATTCGATGTAGAAATTTTTTTTTTTTATTGGAATGTTTCGAGCTATTTTTTAGCTATGCCTAAGCAGATGGCAGAGGGCAGTCACACCTATGATGCAATCGTAAGGAAATTAAATTGCCAAGACAGTGAAAAATATATAACAGCAAGAAAATAGAAGAAGCAGGAAAAAAATAAAATTTCAAGATGACAAATGGTGTGATTGGTCGCACCAGATTTTTTGTGTTATAGGTAAGAGAAAGAAAAAATATAGATACAAGCAAAATATGAAAAGAAATATTAGGTTATTCTAGTATCCAAATATAACATTTGAACATGATCTACAGTAGGTACAAGTCACCAGAAACAAAATCACTCATGTACAGTGAGCGCCACAATTAACTCCCCCACCTGATAGCTAAAGCCCTAAGTACATGTATATGGTATAGTATATTGGTATGGTGAAATAATTTCAAATTTAAAAAGTTAAAATAAAATCATCTGAACCAGATTTTACGGTAATTAATATTATTTCACTACCAGGTATATATCATATATTTAAGGCTCTAGATATCAGGCGGGAACTTAATTGTGGCGCTCACTGTACCATCAGCCGGCGTGAACGTGTTAAAGTCAATTAATTAAATCTCCTAAATGACAAATAAATGAATAATATGGCTGTTTAAATTGATAAGGAGGGCAGCCAGGAAAAATTAAATTAGATAAAAATACAATCAATTTCTATCAGATTTTCTTTATATGAATGTCGACGTTTCGTACGCCAGTCGCGCCCTTCCTCAGGACCTATGATCAATACATAAATAATTATAATAAAATCGTCAAGAAAAAAATACAGATGACTATAGAGAGAGAACGAAAAAAAAAATCTTTACGCATATTTTATTATAATTATTTATGTATTGATCATAGGTCATGAGGAAGGGCGCGACTGGCGTCCGAAACGTCGACAGTCATATAAAGCAAAGGTTCGAGTTCAGCTTTCCGCAAATACTTCAACATTGACCAGGGCGGATACAAGGGGGGGGGGGGTAAAGGGGGTAATTACCCCCCCCCAAGATTTGTAAAGAATATTTTTTTTTTTAAATTTATTTTTAATGTAAAATTTAAAAAACTAATATTTAAAAATTCGATTTGTATTAAATACAAATCAAATGTAAACGGACGGGGAAAAAAATTTTGGTTCTGCGGGTGGTAAAAATTTAACGTCTCTAAAAAAAAAAGGTTAAATATTTTTACGGGCGGAAAAAAAATTCCGGGTAGTAAAAATTTAGCGTCTCAAAAAAAGGTTAAATATATTTTTACAGACGGGGAAAAAAAATTTTTGGTTCCGGAAAAAACCCCGGTTCCGTGAAAGAGGAGGGCATGTTCCGCGGGCGGCACATGAAAAAAATTTTCGTTCCACGGGTGGCAAAAATGTAGCGTCTCTAAAAAAAAAAAAAAAAGGTAAAATATTTTTATGGGCGGGAAAAAAATTTCGGTTCCGCGAAAGAGGGAATGTTCCGCGGGCGGCAAATAATTTTTTTGTGTCCGGAAAACTTTGGTTCCGTGAAAGAAAATTTTTTTTTGAGATTACCCCCCCCCCCCCTCCCTACCCCGAGAAACACCTCTGAATCCGCCCTTGACATTGACGAAGAAGGGTAGGAAAACCTTTAGAGTCATAATAATAATTCAAGCATCTGCTTATTTCGCAGTTAAAATTGAAAAATATTTTTTTTAAAAGAACATTGACATATAATTTAATCAAGTTTTTGTTTGTTTGTTTGTTTTTTCTGATGCAATCAAAATTCCATCATTCAACATTATTAAAGAGTTGAAGATCAACGCCACTTGATCTATCGTTCAACTAACTCTAAGCAAATAAATATTTTTTTTTTTTTTTAAATTACTAACAATTTTCAAGGAATAGCCTAATCAATAATCATTTCCTTATTAAATATAAATAAAATACCTGGCTGGCTGGCTTCTTTGAATAACTTAGGGATAAATTTTTAAAATAGATTAGAAAAAAAAAAAAATGAATCATAAATGTTTCATATTTAATAAGGAAATTTGATTCTTATTATGAATCATTTAGGATTTTATCTAAAAGATGATTATTTATCCGGTGTGTATTTGAGATTGCATAAGTGAAGAGATTGATTAAAAATCCACAGAGTATAAAAAAATATATTGGTAAAGTTTACCGCCAAGAGATGGCGTTAAGGGCCTTGAGGAGGGAGCCAAAAAACATAACTCTCACCAAAATTTGCCCACAGATGGCAGGATGGTAGCTATATTCAGGGCTATATCTAATCTCATGCATTTAATTGATTTTCTTTGATCTGTTAATAATAAATAGCTTATAAATCTATATCTTCTATATATATATATAATTAGCTAATGTCCGTCTGTCTGTCTGTCACGCTCTGTTTGACCAACTTCCCGTTGGAATTTTGAAACGAAATTTTGCAGTCTTGTAGAGGACGTTATGGAGAGTCCCGGAAAAATACCCGGGTCCCGAAATTCCTATAACTTTTTGAGTTATTAATTCCTAAAGTTACGATTTCTCCCATAGGAAATGTATAGAGAAATATTTATGTATTCTTTTCAGTTGAGTATTCCATGAAGGTAAACAAATCCTCAAGCAAGCACTGGATTGGAATACATAAAGTAAAGTAAAGACTGGCCCACGGGGCTTGGACTAGTTGGTAGCGTGCCTACCTTCTATACCGAACGTCGCGGGTTCGGAGCCCAGGTAGTCCCATGATTTTATTTAAGGTATTTGGATACCAAATGACTTAAATAAAAATGACTGGATCCCCCCAATTGATATATTAAACATACTGAGTATCGTAAAAAGTCTTAAATGGCCTCAGTTGCCGAAAAGACTGTGTGAATGTGAGTTTGAATGAGAAAAAAGTGTGAATGTTTAAAAAAAAAAAAAGACTGAAAAAAAAAAAAATTTTAGTAAGATGATGACTTAAAATTTTTGAATAAAATATCATGATGATGAAGTCATGAAAAAAAAAAAACAAGACAAATGCAGCCAAATATTCTTTTATTTTAAATCAGGCCCTCACGGCTGACGTTTCGGCCCGAGGTCTAGGCCAGCCGGCTCTGAAGATGGCCTAGACCTCGGGCCGAAACGTCAGCCGTGAGGGCCTGATTTAAAATAAAATAATATTTGGCTGCATTTGTCTTGTTTTTTTTTTTTTTCATGACTTCATCATCATTAAGCCTACAGCCACAGATTGAATAAAAAATCATTTTTCAACTTAAAAAGTTTCACGAGAAAGCTGAAAAATTTCATGAAAAAGTTACGTAAAAAATAAACCAAATTTCAAGAAAAATTTTTTTATAACCAAAAAAAAAAAAAAAAAAAAAAATAGAAACAATCGTCCGCGCATCTTGAAATTAGGGGGGATAATTGTAGAATTAGTTGAAGTTTATTTTGAGTTAAAAAAAAAAATAAAAAAAATCTGGTGTGACTGGCCACAGCACACAACTTTCTCTTACCTTCGGTAATCGAAAGTTGTGTACTGTGCTTGTCACACCAGATTTTTTGTGTCGACATATATTTAGTTCCCGGCAGTAGGGAATATTTGAATTCAGATGTAAAATTTATAAGTATGGGAAAATATTTATATTTTGTTACCATGGCAACCATTTCTCCTATCTTTCCTATGAAGCACAAGAGTAAAGTGTGCTTCAAACAATTTCGAGTGCAAAACGAGAATATACATTTGAAAGAGCATCTAAAAAATAATTGATTTTTGAATTTTAATCAAAATCGTTAGAGCGAATTTTGAGAAAATCGAAAAAAACTGAAAAAGTACATCAGTAAAGTACTAGTACTCTTTGGCCGATTTTGATTAAAAGCTTATTTTTCCGGTCCCGGGGGTGTTTAACTTAAATATAAAATTTCAACCTCGTAGCTCAATTCCTTCATGCTTAAAATTGAACACCCCACCCACACACCACACACACAGACAGACCATGTCGCGAAAACCACTTTTTTGGATTCAGGGGACCTCAAAACGTGAAGATCCATCAAAATCTCGACATCGAATTTTTGACATGAATCCAATACTTTCTCTCTATATATATATTACATATATACATAGGTAAGAGAAAGTAAAAAACAAAATTTTTATAGCCTTGGCGGGGGTTCCGAAATATCAATTTTAAAATAAGTTATAGTTATTTGAAAAAAAAAGCCGTTTTTTTTTTTTAAACACAACTTATCGAAGGTAAGAGAAAGTTGTGTGCTGTGCGACATTCACCACCAGATTTTTTAGATTAAAAAAAAAAAAAAATTAAAATATTTTTTCATAATACTATAGTAATCTTTTTTGAAAATAATTTTTATTAATTAATCATAACACAGATCAACAAAATCTTTTTT